>PVJX010016426.1:0-40345 GCA_004027295.1 Dolichotis patagonum | reverse complement strand
AACTCTTTGTCTATTCTTTAGGAAGCCTCACACATGCATCCTGACCTCTGTCACTGTTATTTAGTTTCTCTTTTTTTAATTTTTGGCCCTGGGGATTTAACTCAGTGCCTTGCGCATGCAAGGGTGTATCACTGAGCTACACCCTAGCCCTCTGTGGTTCTTGTTATCTTGATAAGTTATTGTTATCCTGTCACCTGCCTGGGTGCTGCCTTGGGGAGATTTCCAGTGGCTTAGAGCAGGTGCTGCCCCTCACAGGACTCCCCTGCTTCTGGAGACCCTGGTATGTTTGCTGGTCATGGGTACAGGGACTTCTCCAGAAGCTCTCTGCCTCACATCAGCCTTCCTCATGGTTCCAGTGATTTCCAGTACATTCTTGGCCTGCCCCACTACAGGGAACATGCATCAGCTCTTGACCAAGGAGTCAGTGAAGTTGCCACACCCGAGTCACCCTCTTCCCTGAAGGGCGAGATTAAGAAGCTCCCAAACACATCTTCTGAAGGATCTGTGTAAAACCACTCTCCTCTTCCCCCTCTGATCCTCATTTGTATCTTTGGACTGGTCATGACCTTCCAGAAATGACTCTTACCCATTTCTCCTTTAAGTTGTGTATTTTGCTAGTGGCATTTATTCCTTTTTGTCTCATTCAGAACCTTAGCTTAATGTTTTAACATACAGGTTTTCTGAAAATGATACATGTTTTGTATATCATATAAATATATATTTATCATATAATATGTATATATCATATTTACATATTTATCTATGAAATATATATGTTCCAATATGTTGGGATTATTTAAAAATCTAACATGTTGGGATTATTTAAAAATAAATTATTCTCATAATCTACTCGTAATGATGGTTAATATTTGATAAACATCTTTTTGATCTCTGAATTTTTATATCAGTTGGATGGGTGATTAGAAAGATCACACCACATATAGTGTTTTAAAATTTTATTTAATTTATTTTTTATTTTTTTTTTGTACCAGGGATTGAACTCAAGAGCACACGCTTGCCAGGCAGGTGTTTATGCCACTGAGCTAAATTCCCGGCTGTATTTTAAAGTTTTAAGAACATTTAATTTTACTTTAATAGAAGAAAGAGACATGAAACTGAAGAGGTTGCTCTGAACTTCAGGCCAATCATGGAGTAGTGAGGTCTTGGTCATGTGAATTCCAGACAGAATTTTCAGTTTTTGGTGGTGTGTATGTTGCTTTGGACGAGGGCCTCTCTGCGTTCTCAATTTTCCTCCCTTTTTGTACCCTTTGATTTGCTTTTTACTTTTTACGTTGTTAAAATGTTTAACTTGAACTTTATTTAGTAGAAAGTAGTTGCTTGTGTAGCCATACTGCTGTAGATGGTTTCAGTCCTTATCATGAAGTTGCTGTGTAACAGTTTTCCACTCTCGGGTTTTTGGAGAGGGTGTTGATAATGGGCATGAACCTGGGCCTTGTTACTGACCCATACCCTCACCCCTGGACAAATATTTTATTTTTATTTTATTGGTACATTGTATATATACATAATGATAATATTCATCACGGGAAATTTGTTCCCGTACATGATATATCTTGCTGCTGCTTTTTGTCAGCCCCCTCCCCTCCTTTCAATCCTTCTTCCCCTCCTCACTTAAAACTTTGTTTCCATTTTTGCCTTCTCTATTTTTTTTTTAATCCTTTCTTTTCTTTTACCCTCCTTATTCCCCTTCTTACTTGAACATTTTCTTCCCATTTCACAGTATTTAGTATACATTTTGGTCCTTATTTACCCTTTCAATTTCTCACACCAGAGAAAATACGCAATATTTCAACATGTGTGTTCAATTTATTTCACCTAAGAGTATGGTCTCAAGGTGCATCTGTTTATCTAGAAATGTTTCAAGGTTATCTTTCTTTATGTCAGAGTGACATTCTATTGTATTGGAAAAGTCACATCTTTATCTACTTATTGCTTGTTGGGCATTTGGGCTGGTTTCAAAATTTAGCTATTACAAACAGTGCCACTGTAAACAGGTGTGTGCATATATCACTACGGTATGATACTTTTAATTCTTTTGGGAATGTACCTACAAGAGGAATAGCTGGGTTGAATGGAAACTATAGTTATTTTTTTAAAGAATCTCCACACTGATTTCCACAGTGGTTGTACCACTCTACACTCCCACTAATATTTGGAGAAGGGTTCCTTTTTCCCCACATCCCCACCAGCATTTGTTATTGGTTGATTACTTGGTAACAGCCATTCTTTCTGGAGTGAGATGGAATCTCAGTGTTTTAATTTGCATCTCTCAAATGACCACTGATGTTGAACATTTTTTCATGTGTTTATTTGCCATTTCTACTACTTCATCTGAGAAGTATCTATTCATTCCAGGTTCCTGTTTTTTGATTGGGTCTTTAAATTTGGGAGTTCTGATTTTTTTGAGTTCTTTATATGTTATAGATAATAGTCTTTTGTCTGAGGAGCAGCTGGCAGGGAATTTTTTCCCACACTATGAGTTGCCTCTTTACTCTGTTGGTGGCTTCTCTTGCTTTGCAAAACCTTTTTAATAAGATAAGATCCCAGTTGTTGATTCTTTGTGATAGTTCCTGAGCGATTGAGATTTTCTTCTTAAAGTCTTTGCCTACATCAATGTCTTCAAGAGTTTTACCTATTCTATGTTCCAGTAGGTTTAGTGTTTCTGTCTTAATATTTAGATCTTTGATCTATTTCAGTTTTAGTGTAGTGCATGGTGAAAGACATGGGTGTAGTTTTACTCTTCTACATGTAGAGAGCCAATTTTTCCAATTAAAAATGCTTTCTTCTGGTGGAGGTATTTGGACCCTTTGTCAAAGATAAGGTGGTTGAATGTTTGGACTCATTTCTGCATCTTCTAATCTATTCCACTGATCCTTGGATTTGGGTTTTTTTTTTTAAATTACAGTAGCTTTGCAATATAATATCAAATCAGGTTTTGTCATGCCTTCTGCCTTGCCTTTGTTGCCTAGAATTGCTTTTGCTATTTGAGATCTCTTCTGGTTCCATGTGAATTTTAGGATTACTGTTTTCTCTAATTCTATGAGATATGTTATTGGCATTTTGATAAGGATTGCATCAAATCTGTATGATAATTTTGAAAATGTGTCCATTTTCACTATTTTGGTTTTTCCTACTCGAGAAGAAGGGATAGCTTTCTGTTTTTTGATAACCTCTTTGATCTCCTTTTTCAGAGTACTGTTACTTGCAGGTCTTTTTCTTCCTTTGTTAGATTGATTCCTAGTTATTTCACTTTGTTGGATGCCATTGTGAAAGATATTATTTCCCTAATTCCCTCTCAATGAGTTTGTTATTTTTGTACAAGAATGCTATTGATTTTTTGAGTGCTGACTTTATATCCAGATATGCTACCGAATTTGATTGTTAAATCTTGAAGTCGTTTGGTAGAGTTTTTGAGGTCTTCTAAGTAGAGTAACATGTCATCTGCAAATAATAATTTCACTTCTTCCCTTCCTATCTTTATTCCTTTTATTTCTTTGTCTTTAATTGCTCTGGCTATTTCCAGAACTATATTAAGAGTGGTGACTATGGACATCCTTGTTTTTAGAGTGAAAACTTTTGGCTATTGTCCATGTCGTATGATATTGGCTATAGTTCTCCCCCGCTCCCCTCCATACTGGGGATCAAACTCACAACCTCGCGCTTGCCAGGCAGGTGCTTAGGCCACTGAGCTAAATCCTCAGCTTTTTCTTTCTTTTCTTTCTTTTTTTTTTTTATTGGTACCGGGGATCGAACTCACAACTGCATGCTTGCAGGACAGGTGCTTATGCTGCTGAGCTAAATCCCCAGCCTCCCCCAGCATTTTTCATTTTTTTTCTTTTCTTTCTTTTTTTTTTTGGCTGTAGTTTTGTCCTGGATGGCTTTTACCAGATTGAGATAAGGACCTTGTATTTCCAATTTTCTGTAGGGTTTTATATGAATGGTCGTTGTACTTTGTCAAACTCTTTTTCTGCATCTGTTGAGATGATCATATGGTTTTTGTTCTTGGCTCCATTAATATTGTGTATTACATTTATTAATTTGCAAATGTTGGACCATCCCTGTATCCTGGGACAAATCCTATTTGTTGCTGGTATATAATCTCCTTGATGATTTGCTGCATTCTGTTTGGCAGCATCTTATTAAAGATATTTGTATCTGTGGTCATTAGGTGTTTTTTGGTAGAATTCTTTAGTTTTAGTATCAGAGTAATGCTTTCTTCCAGGAGTAAATTTGGGAGTATTGTTTCCCTTTCAATTTCTTGAAAGAGTTTGAGAAGTAGCAACATTATGTCTTCTATCATGGTTTTGCAGAGTTCAGTGGTGAATCTGTCAGGACCTGGACTTTTGTTTGTTTGTAACTTTTAATTACATCTTGAGTTTCATTTATTGATACTTTTTTTTTTAGAATTTTCATGTTTTTGATTCAGTTTTGGTAATTTTTTCATATCTAGGTATCTGTCCATCTTTTCTGTGTTTTCCATCATACTAGAGTAGAGCTTCTCAAACTATGTATTGATGATCTTCTGTGTTTCTGCAGTATCTGTAGTGATTTTACCCCTTTGTTCCTAATTGCATGGATTTGAGTCTTAAATTTTCTTTTTTGGGGGGTAAGTTTGGCTAAGGGTTTTATTTAATCTTTCAATGAACCAACTGTTCAATTTGATTCTTAGTTTTCTTAGTCTTCATTGCATTCATTTCTGCTGTCTTCTTTATAATTTCCTCCTTCATATGAGTACTGGGCTTGATTTTCTCTTTTTTTCCTAGAAACTGGAGTTTCAGTATTAGATTGTTTGTTCAAGTTCGCTCTGTTTTTCTGGTATGGTTATTCACTGCTATAAATTTCTGTCATAGGACTGCTTTCACTGTATATTGTAAATTCAGGTGTGTTGTATTGGCATTATTGTTTAATTGTAGAAACTAATTTCTTCTTTCATCTGGGATCCACTGGTTGTTCAGGAGAGTGTTATTTAATTTCCATTTGTTTGTGAAGTTCTTGTGGCTTCTTTGTCCATTAATTTTCCATTTTATTGCACTGTTGTATGATAATATGCAGGGGATAATGCTGCATCCAATACAGCTCTTGGGGGAGGACTGTGAAGTAATGAAGGCAAAAGTCAAAACGCAGAAACATGAGGTCAGGTGGAGCCCAATCTCTTGGTCAGCGAAAGACCCAGCCAACAACTGCAGAATATTTATTTGTACACTCGGCAGGTTAATGTCAGATGAAACCCCTCTCTGCCTAACAACTTGTTTATCTGGCTCACCTCAGGCACTCTGTGTTCTTGGAGCTGCCTTGCTCTATCTCCACATGTGTGATCCATCTTCAACTTCAGCCACTCCTCACAGGATAATTTCAATACCTTTGCATTTATTGAAGTTTGTTCTATTAGCTGGTATGTCGTCAATTTTGGAGAATGTCCCATATGTAGCTGAGAAGAATGTGTATTCTAATGTTATGGGATGGAACACTCTAGATATCTACTTTTTTTTTTTTTTTTTTTTTTGGTTCCTGGAGATCGAACTCACGACCTCACACTTGCTAGGCAGGTGCGTATGATGCTGAGCTAAATCCCTGGCCCCTTAGACATCTATTAAGTACAGTTTTTGAAAAGTTTGATCAATTCTGGTATTTCATTGTTGATTTTTTTTGTGTGTGTAGTTGATGTATTTGTGACAGTGTGGTATTGAGGTCTTTCATTACAGTTGTATTAGTATTTATTTGAGTTTTCATGTCCATTAATTTTTTTATATAATTGAGTACAGTGGTATTTGGTGCATATATATTTATAATAGATTATTCTCTTTACAAGGATGTAGAGAACTTCTTTGTTTTTCTTAATCAGTCTTGGCTTTAAATCAACTTTGTCTGCAAATACAATAGCTACCCTTGCTTTTTGTGGGGAGGTTCATTTCATGGAGTATTATTTTCTACCCTTTGACTTTCAGTCTATGAATTTCTTTTTGAATTAATTGTGTTTCTTGTATGCAGCATATTGTTGCTTCATGCTTTTTGATCCATCATGCTGTTTCTTTTGATTGGCATATTGAGACCATTAACATTGATGGTTGTCACTGATATGTATTGACTTACCCTGTCATGTTATTTTCCTTTCATTCATTCCCGTTTTCTCCCTTTCATTTAGTTGCTTATGTTATGTAGTAAGTTCATCCTGTTGGGGTTCATGGAGTTGTACTCCTTGTTATCTCTTTCTAGAATGTCGTGCAGAACATTTTGGAGTGTTGGTTTGATGGTCTTGAAGTTCTTCAGGTGTTTTTTATCATGTAAGGTTCACTATCAATTTTGAAAGATAGTTTTGCAGGGTACATAGATCTATGTTGGAGATTATTTTCTTTTAGTGCTTGAAATACTTTGCATTCTGTGTGTGTATGTTTGTGTCTCACTATGTAGTCCAGGCTGGTCCTGCACTCACAGCAATCAAAGCTTCCCAAGTGCTAGGATTACAGGCTTGTGCCTGGTTTCACATTCTCCTTGGCCTGAGGCTTCATGTTGAGAAGTCCACTGTGATCCTAATGGGCTTTTCTTTACAGGTGATTTGTTTGTTTTCTCTAACAGCTTTTAATATTTTGTTCTTGTGTTGAATTTCTGGACTCTTGAAAATTATATGTGTTAGTGTAGGGTTTTTTGTTGTTGTTGTTGTTGTTTGTATCATGGATATTTGGAGTTCTACATGTCTTGCATATCTCTATGTCAAGTTGTTTTTCCATGTCTGGAAAGTTTTCTGCCATTACTTCTGTGAACAAGTTTTTTTTTTTTTTTTTTTTTAATGTCATTTGTGCTAGCTCCTGCTTTTTCATTGACTCTTATATTATTCTTCTTAGTATCACCTAGCAGCTATTTGGATGAAATTTTCATGGTTCCTTGCTATTTTTAAGAAATCTTTCTATTTTTTAATTATTAACCACAATTCTGTATCTGATATTCTGTCCTCACATTGACTCATTCTGCTGCATATCCTTTCAATGATACCTGTTTCAGTGTTTTTTGCATTTCATTTCTTTCCATGTTGGGTGTTCATAGTTCTTATCATTTTCTTAAGATCCTCTATTTTTAAAAATCTATCTGCTCTAGAATCACTAATCATGTCTTTCTTTATGGTAACCATCTCAGTAATTATCTGAGAAATTATTTCTGATTCGATTTTTTTCTAGAGCATCCATCATCTGATCCATGTAGACAGTATTTTAAACAATCTTTTATTTTGCTTTTTAAAGCAGAGTTTATCAGTACTATGTCCTTGAGTTCTTGCATGTTTGAGAATGTGTTATGTTTATGCTGAAAGAAAATTTGGTCTTCCTTAAAATTGACTTTTCTCTCTCTTTGCTTATTTGCTCTTTTTGTTTAATAATATGTAACTATTTCCATACTTTGAAAAATTCTACTGCTTTTCAGAGCTTGTGTGATGATTGTTTCACCACACAATCAGTGTTGATCTTTATGTATTAATTTTTCATGGAGGATAGTTTGTTCTTCTGATTTCCAGATGCAAGTAGGACTTAAATTCAAGGGAAGTCTTTGCTATGATGTCTCTGAATATTTTTCTATTTGATTTTTATTTTTTAAGAATAGCAACAATGTTCTACTACCATTGGTTCTATCTATCACATTGTGTCTTATTAGAATTTGAATATGTGTGATAGTTCAAACAAATTTTTTTTTTTATCGAAAATGAGATATTATAGTACCCATTGATCATTTTCTGTTATTCGGTTCAGAAAGCCCTGTAATTCTTTCACTCTATGCATGGCTTTATACTATTGTGTTATGTCTGATATTATTGTATTTGAAACTATGCTCAACTATAGCAGAGTAAGTGATATGGTGTTAGCTACTGTTGATGTCCAATTGTCTTAATGTAAAGTACTGTGTTGCCTATGTTGTCCTGTTCTGATCTGCTCTGTACTGCCCTCTTTTATTTTATTCTCTTTCAAATTAAAAAAAAAAAGAATACCAACAATATGAAGATAGATTTTCTAGGTATGTATTTAGTATCTGATATATTTAGAAGCACCTTTTTGTTGTTACTTGTGTGTGTTTTGTTCTGTTTGTCTCACAACCTTTCTCAGGCCTGTTTGCCATTCTCATGCCTGAGTTTTGTAGTATTTTTATTTTTCTCTTTTATTTTTTGTGTTATACAAATTCAAAATGGTTTGCAAAACATCTTCTGTTGTGTTATAATCTTTTCGTATTGCTTGGGATGGAAGCCAGAGCCTTACACATGCTAGACAAGCACAGTGCCTCTGAACTATATTCCCAGCCCTCTTATAATTTCTTTTCCATCTCATGTGTATTGTTTCATGTTGTCTCTCCCCAACACTGCTGTTCTTTCCTGTTCCCCTTCCCCTTTCCTTTCTCCTCCCTTCCATTTCATTTCATTTTCAATCTCTCTGTCTCTTTGCCTCTCTGCTTCTCCCTCTCCATTCTCTGTTTTGCACTCTCATTTGGTACTGGGGATTGAATCCTGTCACGCTACCTACCGCTGAGCTTCATTCCCAGCCTTCTTTTTTGATCCAAGGTCTTCATAAGTGCCCAGGCATTTGTGATTCCTCTGTCTCAGCCTTCTCAGTAGCTGGAATTGCAGCCTTGTGCCACCAGTGCCCTGTTTGTGAGCTGTGTGATTCCTGAAGAGGACACTGGAAATCAGAGTGTAGGTAGGGCACGGGAAATATATTGAGACGTCTTTAGCGTCTGCCAAAGCTCTAGGACCCTAAGCGTATATGTCCATTTTTATGGTTAAGATCTAAAATGTGCCCCCCTCCCAAAGCCTAAGGTTTTCACAGGTGGAGATTTGGAAAGCTGATTGGATCTTGGAGGCACTGGACTTGCCAGTGGGTTAATTCATGGTGAGCTCCTAGCTGAATGTGCTGTTAGAGGGCAAAGCCTAATAAATACAGCCTAATAAATTGGAAGGCTGTGCATCTGTGCCTGGATTTTCCTCTTTCTCTCTTTTCATCCTGGTTACCAAGAGCTGAGTAGCCTTCCTCTGACATGCCCTTCACCAAGGGGTTTATTTCTGGGAGCCAGCTAATAATGGACTGAACCTGCTGAAAACAGGAGCCAAAATAAACCCTTTTCTCTGTTAAGTTGTAGGTATCAGGTATTTTGTCTCAGTGATAGGAAAACTGATTAATACAGGTACGTGTGTTCTAGGATTTAGATTCCTTCCTTGTCTCTCAGCTGAGTATTTTTTTCTTCTTCTCTAGAAGTAAGATGACTGAAACTCTTAAGCTTTTTCCTTTGTTCTGAAGTTTAGATTCATCCCAAATCTTTATAAAGAAATTCTGGGACAGAGCCCAGCAGTAATGTCTTCTAAAATCTTCAGCTACTTCTGTGTGTTTGCAGAATGCAGGACCATGTTGTCAGCAGCCTGAAGAAAGACAGTTTGTAAGACAAGCAAAGCTCTTATCTGTGTTCTTTGTCTCCATGCAACTGTGCCCTTACCATTCTCATCTGCACTGTGGCTGCAGACAAATCCATTAACTGTCACCTTCTCCTCATCAAAGTGCTCCAGGAATAAGCAGGTAATGTGACTAACTGTCCTGGAAGGTTCCTGGGTGTAAGGCCTTTTGGCATGAGAGAAGCTGCTGCTAAGACAGAGCAAGGCCTTCCCTTGGCATTTCCTTTCCTGAAAGCGATTCTTAGACTCTATCCTGTCTATAATCTTGGAGTCCATGACAGTAAACACCACACGAGGAGAGACACTGTTAAATGGAGTGAGAACATCTTGGATGTGCCTCTTTCTTTCAGATTCTAACAGCAGATCTATAAAGCATGTACAACAGCCAGAACATTCATCTTCACTTGATTTTGGACTAATTGTCAGCAAATCTTGCTTTTCAAGATATGAAGACAATTTCAGGAGTATTTTGGAAATACACAGTACTTCTTGCCTCTTACTTTTCTGCACAATATTTTTATTTAGATGAAGTAATATTTTGACCTAAGTGGTTAATTAAAATGAAATTTTCAGATGAAGCTGTATTTGTAATAAAAATGATATTGGGAAATCTAGATAATTTAAAAAAATTATTATCTAACAGTGCATATAGCCTCCTCAGTTATAATTATATCCTATTTGCAATTCAAGTTACAGAGATAGATTTGGGGGGGGGCAGAAAGCAGAGAAGGAAGAATTCTGGGTATTTCATCAGATTCAAGGCTGTATTGAATAACCCAGCAGTTGGAGAACCAGTTTGAGCCCTCCTGGGCTTTAACAGCACTGCCCTTTGTGAACTGCCAGTTTGCAGCAGTGCTTCTGGGTTCTGGCTGGGCAGTAGTATCCTTGCTGGTTTATACAATTCCTCTCCCTCCCCCATCAAACAGCAGTCTGTGGAGGCAGTGCCTTGAGGAGATGTTTGTGAGTATCTTCCCAGGTAAGTATCTTCTGTTCAGCCAGAATTGAGAACTGCTGGTCCTACTGCCTCCTCACTGGTGTCTGCCTGGTAAAGATCACTGTAAGTGCCTGTACCTAGACTTGCAAAACTGGCCTTGTTCAGCCTTTGAGGGAAAACACTTTTCCTACTTTTTTTTCTTTCCCCCAGTAGATGATAGCCCCGCACCTCTTTTAAGTGCACACTAAATATTTTTGCAAATCACTTTGCTTTCTTTTGAGGTGCAGAAGGATTTAACAGCGGTCTGATTTACAATTTTTTGACCCTGTGATGGTACAAGTGTAGTAGTTATTGAGTTGAAATCTGCTTTAGATTTGAATTTAGAGTTCTTCCCAGGCTGGTGATGTGTTCTCATCCTCTCCGGGGATGCTGGGGAGCATTGGCGCGTAATGAGGAGGAGAGACAAGCAACACTCCAGGGGACGCCCATTGCAAGGCTGTGATGCTCTGTGAGGTTAAATACATTCTCAGATTGCCATATTTGCACCTTTGATGGCTTTATTGGACTGCAACTCCATTGTGGGACAAGGAACAATACTGTAGAATGTAAGCTGCAGAATATAAGTTCAATAAAAAGTCAGACCTGAAAGTCCAAAGTAGGCTGATTTGAGGTGGTGTGTAGCAGGCCAAGAAACCCCGTGCAGGGAGTGGAGCGCGCGGAGGAGGAGATGGTGGCTGTCCCGACACACCACAGGCTGTGGAGGGCCCACGGGCTCCTCTAGGATTCTATTTTCCCATCTTTGTAAATCAGGCAGCGCAGGGACCTGTGCATGTGGGAAGTAATTAGAAGTAATTTTTGCTCTTGTGCTATTTAAGCCTCATTCAGGTAGATGTTGCTCTGTAACTAACTTCCCCGCTTTGTCATTCCTGGATCAAATATGATCAAGGAGAAGCAGGACAAAGTTGCAAGTGAGAAGTGCAATTTAGTGTTACTCAGAGCTTTTGCCTTTGCAGACAGGCAGTTACAGCATTTTCTTCAGATTAATTGGTGCTTGTTATGTATAGGTATTTGGCTTTCTGAAAAACAAACCAAACATTAGAGTAGCAGCTCAGATTTACAAAATGGTTTACTTTTAAAACAAACTAAATTGACCCAAGAGGTTTTTGAATGGCTGTATTTTTTATTACCTTTTGGAGGAAAGAAGATAGATACTGATTCCAAATGGGTAGTGTAGATTTTATAAAAAAAAGTTACAGTGACATAAATCTGTGGACCTGAGGGTACATGTTCAGAAACAAAGAAAAAGGATAAAAGTTGTCACAATTAAGGAACATCAACTTCCAAATGTGTTATACATTTGTTCTTAAAGAGATTATTTTCTCAATCTCTGTAGGGTGTAAGGATCCTGAAAATACTGACCCTGAAATCTGTTTTTATGTAATAGTATATTATCATAAATACCAGATGTAGGGTGAATATAGTTAAGATTTGAAAGATACTTGTGGAATTTGCTTTTTTAATTGAATCATTATTGGAATTCATAACGTGAAAGAGCACTGGCTTTTTTACTTGCTCAGCATTATCTGATTTTTTTTTCCAATAGAAACCTAACACCATATTCTCAATTTTCACACCTCTCATTTTAAAGACTCTTATTTTGCTCAATTTATTTTGGATATCTCAGTTTAATAAATGAAAAAAGTGTTGAACAGAAGTTCTTATGACTGAATATTTTAAATCTTGCTGTTTGCTGTAGACTTCTAATCTTTAAAAATATTTTTTTCTTTACAGTTATCCTTAATTTGTAGTTGATCTGAATCCTAACCTCAAAACAGTCACCTGTTTTTCAATTGAAATTTTTAGTTATTACAATCTGATCTTGAGATGTGGAAGAGCTGAAAGATCAGAGATGAGCCCCCAGTTTGTCTCATCTGTGACCAGATTATCTTCTCCTGCTTAACTTTCTTCAGTCTAAAATGGAACTGAAATAATCTGTTCTTTCTGTATCTCTAGAGACATTGTAAAGATGAAGAACTTATTCTCATTACTCTGATTTTCTGAAATAAGCTTAGGAAGGGCTTAGTATTTGTTGCCCTAGGGCTGTAGTCTGATATTTTACTCAGAATGTCCTATTAATGACATTTTATTTGCAAGAAGCTTAATTTTACTTTCTGAAATATGTTTGGGCAGAATGTCTTTATCCAGTGGGTGATCTGCTGTGTGGATTTAAAGTACATTACTTCACATTATCTTTTATAATTGTATAACCTCAGTGGGTTTGCCTGTTTAAGGTATCATTGGTCTTCATTAAAGCCAAAAAAAATCAAAACCTGCCTGATACAAATAGCATAATTTTCACATTTGACTCAGTCAATTCAATAAGAGATGGCGCATTTTGTCCCAACAGCAAAAGCAGTTCTGACTTGCTCTCTCTGAGGGAATGCAGTGGGAAAGGAAGCGCCTGCAGGGCTGGGCTCCCTCTGAGGACAGAAAGAGAGATGGCGTCCTCCAGCCCTCCCTCCGCAAGAAGTCTTGTGTGTAGATGAGGACAGATGGCTGAAGTGCACCTTCGGGGCCCTGCTGCCTGATTTCCGCCCAGAGGTGCGAGGCTGTGTTCTGGAGACGTGTTGCACAGGTCCTGGAGAGGAAACTGAGCTGAGATTGGTGACCTGGAATGGACACGGTCAGGGGCGTGTTAAAGAAAACTAAGTTGAAAAGGCGATGAGAAAAGATTGAGAAACAATAGAATGACAAGTGTATGTAACAGGAGTTGAGTGAGGTGCTGGGTTTGTTATCTGCTGTATTTCTTTGTATAATGAAATAAAATTAGACATGCAAAATACAGAGCTGGAGAAAGAAGAGAGTTGATAGTGTGAGTTCCAGTTCAAGTGTAAAGGCCTGAGAAGCAGGAAAACTCAGAGCGTAAATTCTAGTCCAAGTCCAAAGGCAGGAGAAGACCAGTGTGCCAGCTCCAAGACAGTAAGCAGGGTGAATTTATTCCCGCCCTTACTTCTATGAAGTCCTCCCTGAATTAGGTGAGGAGCCACCCTGGGAAGGGCAGTTTGCTTTCCTCAGTGCAGTGCACTGACTGAAATGCGAATCTCATCAGGAACGCCTTCGTAATCATTCCCAGAGGAATGTTTTCCCCACTGTCTGGGCACCCCAGGCGCAGTCCCTGACATGTAAACTTAGCCATAATGCTGGGCAAAGGCATGTGAAGTGCCTGGGTTGTAGGAGAACAGAGGGGCTTCACTGCCTGGAGTGCCCTCTCTATCCCCCTTGAAGGCTGGAGGTGTTTTTAGTCCCCTACCTGGGAGCTGTCTGTGGGCTGTGACAGTGTGTGGGGTCCTCCAGATAGCAGCCAACTGCATTTCCTGGGAAGGGGTCATCCACTCAGTTTGGTGCTAGTCCCAGGAGCTGGAATTTGTGCTTGAAGTCTGTGTAGGTTGTTTGCCCTTGGAGTAAATGATGACAATGCCCTCAAATGGAAACAGCTCAACCTGTGATGAAAATATCTCCCTTACTAACCCTGTCATTAGGAGCATAGAAAAATGTGGCTGGTTAAGATTCACAGTAATGCAGAAACTCATTTAAACATTTCTTTTCTCTGCTAAGAAGTAACAAAATGAATAGCTCTTGCTGTACTACATACTGTGAAGTCGGTGCTTCAAGAAATGAAATGGCAAAAAAGGGAGGTGATTTAGAGGAAGAAGGGAACTGCATTGGTTACTATATGGACTGTTGTCTGTCTTTCCAATTGGAATAGATTTGGACATCTGTGAAATACGTTGCTTGGTGTTTCAAGTTTACAGCTACAACATGTTCTAAAACCAGTTCCCAGTACTTGCTTAGCCCCTGCCACCTGAGTGTATTGATACTTCAGTCCCCTTTAGCTGGAAACGCTTTTTCTGTCTTTACATGACTTATCTGTTTAATCTTGGTTTAAACATTAGTTCCCCAGTCAAGCATCACCAATCATATTTATGTAAAACTAAGGTCCCTGTACCTATTTTTAAGGTTTCTAATGATCTCTTGTGTGAATTATTAGTTTCCTTTGCTGTCCTATGTCTGCAACAAGCATGGTATCCATCACATAATAGCTTAGTGGATACTTGAATGAATGAAAGTGCTGTGATCCCTTCCAAAACAGAGTGTCAAAAGCATCTCTGACCATCGGGCAGTTTGGTGCTGGAAGCATTTTATATCTGCAGTGTCAGCCTACTTTTGACTCTTGGGCACTTGAAATGTGGCTAGTGCCACATTTCATTTAGTTTACATTTAGTTTAAATTTAAAGAGGCACACGTGGCCAGTGGCCTACCATTTTAGAACAGAGTTTGCGAATGATTTTATTAATTTCTGATGAATAAATTGACTCTGTGCCCTTAAGCACAGATAACTTCTGGAGCTGAAAAGGGCCATCAAAATGTAGTACCATGCATATAATTCATTGGGTATGCTTTGTGGTTTATCTGAGAATTAACAGGTTTAGAAAATGTTATATTGTCAGTAACAATATGTGGTTAACAGACTGCATTTTCCTCCCATTCTCTTTTATTTTAAAATTGCAGTGTAACAGTTTGTGCTTAAGTCTTAGGGGTGGCTTATTAGGGAGTAAGAGTTGGTTTCACTTCACATTCAAACCTTCCAGTTTCCATTGCATGTCTAATTGCTGTCAGCAGGTATTTGTATAGTACAAGCTACCTTGTGACTACTGCCTAGCAAGGCTTGGTCCTGGAGCATAGGATTTAAAAAATAACTGTCAGATTAAACTTGGATAATGTGTTAGCACTTTCCAAGTGAAGGTAAGGTTTTATAAGGAATTTACAGAATAAACTTAAAAATTAATATGTGAGAACCATCAAAATTAAACTGCTGATGTTTTATGTTGTATTACTAAAGACTCGAAATTAGAAATAAAAAGAACATGCAGTTGTGACTTTTACTGTATTAAAAGCAATGGTTCAAAGGTGTGATATAAATGGATTTTTAAATTGTGGTAGAATATATAACATGAAGTTAACTATTTTTATGTGTACAGTTTAGTGGCATTATACATGGTCATGTTGTGGTACCATTACTACTGTTCATTCTCCAGAATTTTAACACATCAGACTGAAACTCTTCACCCTATGATATTAAAAAATTTCTCATTTTCCCTATCTGATAACCTCTGCTCCATATCCAGTTTGATTTTGGTGATGGATTGATAGATTCCTGTTCATAGTCATTGTCTAAGACAATATATGTGTCCACAGGGATCACCTCTTTTTAAAATGACTATAGATAACTAAATGCATAATTGCTTTACATTGGGAAATGGTAGGTACCATCCAATTTGGTCACCACTGCTGGCTGTCATTAACCTTCCATACGCATCCCAAGTCTCTCATTTAAGAAGACAATAATTCTAGGAAATTACCTGTAAGTGACAGGTGCTAAGATTGACTGTCTTGCATATGTGCTTGGTATTCCAAAAGCAAAAAGAATTAGTAATTGTTTTTAATATGTCCTAATTTATCAGGATAATATCCCTGTGGATATTGGGCAACCATGCAAAATGAGTGCATTTAAACTAATGAATTCCAGATAACTTTTTAATCATTTAAAAAGCAGTAAGAATTTTGGGGATTTGAAAGAAAGTGTTCCCTTCGCTGAATGAGTTGTTCTGGATTGTCGTCCTCTGCTCATTTGCTGAGGAACAGAGCAGGAGACCTGGTCCTGGGGTGAGAGGCTTACCCTTGGCACGGGTGGGCAGCTGGTCTAAGGGCCTTAGAAACATGCAACCCATGACATAGGGAGGAGGGCGTGATCAGTCCTGGACAGCTGTTAGGGAAATGTTCCTACCGAATGCGGCATTTGGAGTGCGTGCTGGAGGCTCCTGACTATTTTAATTAGTTCACATGTGAAGGGGCATGCCCAATCTTATGGAGGAGACCACTGCAGTTTGGACTTGTGGCCACTACTGTTTCCTTGATCTGGAGTGTGAGATGCTGTCCCCTAGGAGAAGAGGGGGCCAGGACCCATGAGGAGTACTTTGTGAGGCCACACGGAACCCTGACGTTTGGAAGCTTAGTGACCTTGTGCTTTTGGAACATCAGTCTGTGGGCGTATTATAAGTGACTCAGAGGAGGCAATTATTTTAAAGCACAGTGCTTACTGTCTCTTTATTTAGGAGGAAGATGTTGAATGTCTCCACACTGTATCAGTTGCAGTGAATGGAACTGAGGGTTAAAATGACTGTGGAATTATAAAGATAGATGCCTTACCAAGTGTCTTATATAGGAAATGAGGAAGGATGAAGTCAGAATGAGAATAATGTCATTAGGTCATGAAACATGTAGCATCAGACCCCAAGTACACATGTGTATATGCTGAGACCTGAGTATACAGTGTTGGTCTGCATGTCCCCCAAGCGTGAGTGTCCAGCAGGTTCTCCTGTAATACTTTCTAGTCCTTTTGTGTCTTCTTTCTTCCCCCAGTCCTCATTGTTCCCAGAACTGCCCATATGTTTCAGGGAATGTCACTGCGCCCAAGATATTCCTTCCCATTGCTCATTGGCAGTGTCACAGCTATGATAGGGTATGAATATTGTCTCTTCTGGGTCTTGCTTTCCATCTGTGCTGATCCCATTGTCTGTCTGTCATGTCTTGTCTAACCATCTGGTCTGAGTTTTTGCTGTTGTCTTCTTGAGCTCTTCCTAGACAATCACTTGGAGCAACTTCTTTTCTGCCATATTGTAAGATCAGGGTTGCCTTCTCATGCTCCATACGCTTGACACTTTGGAATTTCCTGACACTGTGGAATTTGATGACAGCCCCTTCTAGTACCGCTGTGGCCTACGATTTTGAATATATGGAGTGAGATTCTCCCATTTGTTTATAAATGCACGTGCTGTGCCAGGCAGTGTTCTAGGTGCTCATGATATGGGGGAGGGCAGCCACTGGGCCCTGATCTCATGTAGCTTGCATTCAGAGAAGTACAGATCGTACTCATAAAACACAGAGAGACACATCCCACTCCATTGACCTTTTAATATGTACTGGTTAGCCGGTGCCATTATGCCACTGACTCTGAATTTAATTAATACAGTTATGGAGTCTATTTTTTTCCATCATCAAAATGGTGCTGATTTAAGGGTTTTTGTGGACATATAGAGACACACACACATATGTATGTATATATGTATATATGAATGAATGAATGTATTTCTTTGAGCTATTTATAGGAATAGTTCCAGGTGAATTCTGTATTGCTGTTACAGACTTAAAATACACCTCTAGTACCTGTATTTGCTCTCTTCCATCACTGAAACTATTCAGTATTTTAAAGTTGTCCACTGTGGTTTATCTGTATGGTTCCCATATGTAATAGCTTTGCATTCCCTTACATTGTAAGTAACTTTTCTGAATGATAGTAGGTATTCCATTTACAAGGACAAAATTTGACAGCTATATTATATATGTAGTCTGAATATATGTAGTCTGAAAAGATATAACTGATATATGAAAATTAGTCTTAAGCCCTGTGGAGGTAACAGAAGCACGGTCATTTATGTATGTTTGAATATCTAAGATGTTTAACTCTGCACATTAATATTATAAAGAATGTCTTTCCTTCATTTGTAGATTTTCTTCACAATTGCCATGCCTTTATAATGGGAGGATTTTAATGGCTGATTCAATTTAGTAGAAATAACTGAAGTAGTTTTTAAAAATATAACAAAATATTACTACACTACTTTGATGTTCCTTTTTTTTTTTGGTACTGGGAATTGAACTCAGGACCTCCCGCTTGCCAAGCAGGTGCTTATTACGCTGCTGTGCTAAATCCCTGGCCCCTGATGTTACTTTTAATAAACACATGAATAAATTCCAGACTTAAGCTGGATGTTGGGGTATGCACTGTGATCTCAGTTATACAGGAGGCTGAGGCAGAAGGATTACAAATTGGAATCTAGCTTAGGTGACTCCGACTTCATCTCAAAATAGAACAAAAGGGTCTGGAGATACAGCTCAGCAGTAAAGTACTTGCCTAGCATGCATGAGGCCCGCTGTTCGGTGGTGAGTGAGGGATTTCTAGATTTAAACCAAAACTAGAGAGATTCAGTTTGAATTTTGTTACTTCGAAATTTGTGTGTTCTGTCATTTCTAATACTGCTTTAAAGACTGGAAACAATAGAACGGCTTCGATAGTTAACAAGTCAAATACTTGCGTGAATTCCTGCATTAGAGAAGAGCCAAAATAGGACTGCCACTCTTCTTTTGCCAGGGTCTTTTTAGAAAACAGAAAGTGTAAAATTTTCAGGATTGCTATTGCATATTGGTAGTTTTATGTGTGAAATTGTTTTTTATGTGAAATCATTTTAAAAATAAGAAGTAGATTGCTGCATATTACATTCCTAAAACTCCTGTAAAGTTGGCTTTGGGTATATTTTTTATTATGTGTGGGAATTTGGAACGTCCATAGAAATCTTAGGGTAAGATTTTTTTTCTTTTAACATCCATTTATCTACTTGACCTGCTGACTATTATGGCATGTTTAAGGGTGAGCATTAATACTTGAGCTTATGTTTTCTCATTCAAAGATTTCTCTGATTAAATAGAGCACATTCTATATAATACTGTGGACATAAAGTATGATTTCCTGCTGATTGCCTTTGCTTACCACTTGGATTGCCAATTCTCTGGGACAAAAGGTCATCAAATAATTTGAATGTTTATATTGACAATTTAAGATATATAATATGTTCATTTGTGATTTTTAAGATTTAAAACCAAGGCAGCTTAGGTGAAATACTACTGGAGCTTTTCAATTGGCAAGTGCCTACATGGAATATAGCTCAGTTTTCCTACTTGAACTACTGAAATTGTAGATTAACCCTTCTATTTTTATTATTCGTGACTGGTTCATATCAATTAGGTCTTCCTTAGTTAATAATATTCCTCTTTTAATCACTAGGTGTAACTTAGAACAATCGCAACATAAGAAGCCACTTTCTTCTTTTTGACTTTCATAGATTTCAAAGTAGGTGTATAATTTCAGATACTGGTATGATGTGTGCTCACCGTTAGGAAAAAGCCTTTTCCTGGCAAGTGCCTAATTATTTTGGTTAGTTCATTCTTGCTGATGTGATCTAATACAAGAAACTTGGTTTTATCGGGGTGAGGAGTCTGCTGTATCTCCTTGAGTCTTGTTTATTAGGATTTTAATAGGATGCTGCTTTTGCAGAAGTTGGAACATCCTCTAATCTTTGTTCACAAATCCAGTTCTACCGAAAGTCCTTCTTTGAAGACAGAGTGGCAGAGAGTAAGGCAGGAGGAGAAGGCAGAGACCCAGGAAACTGGGTGATGCCAACTCCCCAAGCTGTTTTATTTGGGAAAAAACACAAGCTCCTTTGTCTTCTATAATTTCTAGGAAAATGAAGGAAAATGAAGTTGGAGGTCTGCCTTATAAAAGTAACAATTTATTATTTCTAGTACTGCTGATGGATTTATCATTTTTACTTTTAGAATTAAATGTTTGATGTACTTGAAAAATAATTTTTCATATGAATATTTATTTTTTTTACAGGTGTTGTTGGTAGCATTTACTCAGAGTAAATGCACATGATGGTAATAGATTTTGGATGTTAAGATGGCTGTGGAACATACACACACACACACACACACAGAGAGACAGAGAGACAGAGATAGAGAGAGAGACAGAGACAGAGAGAGAGAGAGAGACTAAGAAAAAGGTATGTGTCTTTTCTCCGTAGAATAAATAGTCTAGTTGGAGAGATTTGTAAGCAACAACTATAAAAAAAAATCTGTAATATGAATGATCAGTACTAGAGGACCAAACACCAGGACCTATGAGAGCAGAGAGAAGGGTTATCTAATCCAGACAGTAAGTCAAAAAATGGTTTTTCAGGAGGCTGTCATGATGAGCAGGAGTTAATCAGGTGGAAAGGTTCAGAGGGCTTTTCTTGGCTGAGAAAGCTATGTTATTAGCACAGCTGTGTGCTGCTACATGGCTGATGTTTGAGGAGAGGTATTTATGGCAAAGGAATAAGTTTATCAAATATTCAGGAAGTAAATTATGAAGGCAAAACACTGTAGATTTTTCTAGCAGGTTTTTAGTAACAGAGTGACATTGTGAGACATCATTTTGTCTGCCCACGTTGCCATGAAAGGTACATGTGTTGAAGGGCAGCAGAGCACTGAATTTGTGGTAGGTACTGGTAGGTGCGAAGTGATATAGGTCTGAACTAGGGACAATGGAGGAGATGACAGTGTGCACAGATCCTGGAGAGATGTGGATTTAGGAGCCATAAGGCCTGGCAACTGACTGGACATAAGGGATAATAGAGAAGGAAGCCTAAAGAATGCCCCCTAGATTTCGTGCCGGGGTAATCAGGTGGCGGTTGTTAGTAGATTTTGGATGTTAAGATGCCCGAGGAACATGATGAGGAGGAGTCCTGCAGACACAGATGCATGTGTGGACTGAGGTTCCTGGGGGACTCTAGAAGGGGAAAGACAGAGATGTTACATTAATGTGCTGTCAGCAGTTGAAGCAACTGTATGTGTAGATGGGACCAGAGAGGGTGTGAGAAGACAGCACAGCCCAAGGTGGAACTCTGGGCCCACTGACTGATCCGGCTGATCACGGGTTGGAATCCTTGAAGGAGATAGTTGGAGAGGTGGGAGGAAGGCAGGAAGAGACGCCATTAAACACTGAGAGAAGGCACAGTTAGTTTCCAAGGGGATGTGCCTGCGAGTGCCACGTGCGTGCTCAGTAAGTCACGTGCTGAGTGGCTTTGGACTGAGAACACATAGGAGCCCTCTGGTGATAGTATTGGAAATCGCTGCAGTGGGGAAGTGGGTCAGAACCTAGCATGCGCTGGGCTTAGAGGTAGATGGCTCAGAAGTTGAAGATAAGAAATGTCTAATGTTTATATCTCTGCCCTCTTGGGGAAGAGAGCTATGGCCATGAAGGAGCCACCTTGGCTGGATGGGGTTGTAGGGAAACAGTGGTTTTGGTTTTGGTGAGAGGGAGCCGGGTGAGTTCATGTGTGGAGTCGCTGAGCCGGGAGATTTTGGCCTAGGCAAGAAGAAAGCTTTAAACTGGCACAGGACGAAGCAGAAAGGAGGATGCCAGTATGGTTAACATTGGCAAGGAAGACGTGGGGGCGGGAAGGGTCACTCAACCATTCTTTATCTCTATGTAAAGAAAGATAAGTTATTTAAACCCCAAACTGGGCCATGTGATTTTTATAGTAAAGAGACTAGATTTACCGCTTAGAAGCTTAGATTATTTATCTCTTTTAAAATCCAGTAGAGGAAAAGCTTTTACTTAATGGTATCATGGGTATTCACTTTTATTTAAAGAATCCTGGCAGAAGACAAAGTACAAACCCTGTACTATTTTTTTTAATCTGTCAGAGGATTTGCTCAAATTATATTCCTATCACTGGCATTTTGGAGCTTGAGGACAACACAGCTGTTGCAACATGAATTTTTAGTGCCAATTTTTGACCACAGAGAAGTGGCTGTGAAGGCTGAAGGTCAAGAGTTTGATTGATTGGGTGATTAAAATTCTTTTTAAAACAAATTAGAGGTGGCAGGTTTGCCACAGGTGAGAAGTACTACAAGGAAATGAATCTCATTAGCATGTAAAACTTCCTGAATCATCAGAAAAGTTTAATACACATACACACAGGCATACATACACAGCAATGACCTGCATAGGAATTCTGATTTCATATTTTACCATCTAGTATCTAGCATGATATTTGTGTACACTTATAATGATACACATTCAGGTATCATTTAGGTACTACATTCAGTATGGTTTTAGAGACTGGCACCCAGAGTGCTTCAGTTTATTGCCATAGTATTTGGGGATCTCCTAGGGTATTCCATTTGGGATTAGGCACCTGAATTTGGGAGCTCTGGAAGGGACAGGAAGAAAGCCAGTCCAATGACTAGGAAGGAAAGGAGGGCAAAGAATAGAGGAGGTATGGTGGTTTTGTGTGTCTCTCGGTTTTGTTCGGTTGAGCCAGGTAGTGGTTTGTGAAAGAAGAAATATTAGGGACCTAATGCCTGCCAGACCCCAATCTGTGTACTTTGATGTACAGCACATGTTTATAGTAACCTTGGCAAGGTAGACAGGGAAATCATTTGCAGTTTCAGAGTAAGAAATGAAAGGAGGTAAGAAGATAATCTGAAAAGAACCTATAAAAGTAAGGAAGAATTGTGATGATGCTCATGATGACAATTATTTGATATGAAATTGCTTCAATCTTATGTATGTTTTCTAATTTTTAAATTTTATTTAGTTTTAGAGTTTACATTAAATATTTGAGTAAAAAAGCTTAAATTTGTTGTGAAGTTGTTACATAGGGGCTAGTTGAACCCTACTTTTGTATATAGTTGGAAACTAGTAAAATGTTTTGAGAAAGTATTAAAGAGAAGTAAAATGGTCTTGCTTGTGATAAAAAGTGGAAGGATATTCATGAATGGAGGGGGGCCTTTCTTCTCTCCTCCCTACTATCAATTCTGTACAATAGCCTTTACTTGTGGGCCTGATTTTCAGTCAAGGTTATTAAGAAACCATTTAGGAAGGAAAGATAGTAAAATGAGTTGTTTTCTGTGTGGTCACCTCAGCTTTATGTAATGTGTGAAAGTTCACTTCAGAAATTAGGTGGCATCTTCTTATCATTTCAGTGGGTGGTTTATTGCAGTAAAACAGGATTTATGCTACAAAAAGGTTCCTGTCTGGAAATTTCTCCTTGTAGAAACTCCGAGGGTTGAGGATCGAAGTTTGCCCTGAACATCGTTAGCCTGAGAACTCCGTAGTTCGGACTCAGGGAGCTGCAGAGGCAGGGAAATAAAACAGAGCTGACATTTCCCTGGTATGTGCCAGGCACGCACCACACATTCCCAGGGCTTGACCCTTACCACTCTGTGGGTTAGGTACTATTCTTTATTACCTTTAAATTAAATTTTAATTATTTATTGTGGCAGAATGTACATGACATAGAAACTACTGCATTAATGACTTGTGAATGTGTAGTTTATTGGCATGAACTGTATCATGTTGTACAGCTGTCACCACTGTCGTCTTTAGAACTTTCTCACCTTTCCCAACGGAAACTCTGTACCTACTAAACACCAGCTCTCCATTCTTTCTGCCTGCACCCCTGGCAGCCCCCATTCTACTTTCCATCTCTATAAATGTAACTACTGTCATACACTGTTGTATAAATGGCATCGTGCACTATTTGTCTCTTGAGAACTGGCATGTTTCACTTGACATCGTGTCCTCAAGATTCATCCCTGTTGTTGCATGTGTTGTAGTTCCCCTTATTTTTAAGGCTGGAGAGCATTGCGTTGTGTGTATTTATTTACTACTTGTTGCTTATTCTTGTGTCAGTGGACTTGGGTTGTTTGTATTTCAAGATTATTGTGGACAATGCTGCAGTGAGCATGGGTACTGTATTTCTGGTCAGTGCTTGTAGAACCCCACAGTGTAAACCCACTTGTGGAATTGCTGGATGACAGGGTAATTCTGTGTTTAATTTTTTAGGAGTCTGCACACTGTTTTCCATAGCCGCTGCAACATTTTGCGTTCCCACCGGTAGTGCACCGGGTTCCACTTTCTTCACCTAGGAGGTAGGTTCTCTTCATCTTTCAGTGTTGAAATGAGGGGGGTGGGCACAGAAGGAGATTTAGGGCACTTCACATGGGTGAAGCAAGGCCACGTGTGCAGATCCAAATTGGAATTTACCAGCCTGACTCTGGTACTCACTCTTACAGCATATGAGGTACACAGAGCAGAGCCTACCCTTAGAGTTCATTTTGGACAGGACTATTAAAGTTATCCTTTTTTTAAAAAATTAAATAAGCACTCTTTAAAAATATTTATCTTTAAATATCTCTATATAGCTTTTTCTTGTCTTTCCAAATTCACATTTGAAATATTTGTTATTTAAAACATTACTTTAAAAAATATGTATGCAATATGTTTGCTTTTCTTTTTAACTTTTGGGGTAAAATTTTGCCTTTAAACTTTTTGTTTAAAATTTAAACAAATATGCATTGATTCTAGTGGAGTTGTAAAATATAGTTCTGCTGTACCCATCTCCGTCACAAATCTACTTTCAAAGAAAACCAAGCAAAAGTATCTAAAGCCAGGTTTCAGTTGCGGAAGCCTGGAACATAGCCATGGTAAACACTGTGATTCTTTTTATTCAGATAAAGTGGATATCACAGAGGAAAACATCCAGGAAGCTTACTCATTCATTTCTTTGCACATATTTTGTTAAGAAAGTGTTCTTTCTCCTGTGAAGGGGCACAAGGGAGTTATGTGGTATTCTGAAAATCGTGCCATCCCTCGATGATGTTGTCTGTTAGTTAGCTTTCCTGTCACTGGGACAAAATACCTGACACACACAACTTAAGGGAAGACAGGCTTATTTAACACACAGAAGGTTCAGTCTATGGTCACCAGCACTAATGGCAGCTAGGATGCAGACAGTGGACAAGAACCAGAAAAAGTAGAAGAGAATAGAATAAGAACACTGCCTCCAGATCACATCCTAGTGACCCACTGTCTAACCCAAATATTGAATATTGTACTCCACGTATTGTGACCCCTTTCCTTATCTTCCTCACAATTTGGAAATTTATATTTATAATCCCATTGAAATGTTATTGGAATCTTGGCAAGTTAATTCCAATCTACCATCTCCAATGCAGCCCATGCCAATAGTAAAGACACCAAGATATATTCAAATTCAAATGCAGCCGAGGGATCCTAAGCCTGATCCAAGTGAGGACATAGGGACAAAGGTCTTGATCCAAGGCCTCTCCCAGAGTTAATTATCTTGTGAAGAAGGAAGTGGCTCTAGGATAAGCAACAGGGAAGATGGTGGGAGCTACATGAGCTGGTTATCCAGGTAAGGAGAAAAGTATCTTTGTAATATGCATGGAGATATGCAGAAAGACCAGTCTGCATAACCAGACTGGGATAGCATTTGAATGAATTTAGGAGGCCGTTGCTTCAGTTTCTGATATATAAACTTTTGTGCCCTGAGTAGTCATAGCCTCTTACTTTGAGGCTGGTTCCCATCTGACATTCCTGGAGCTGAATGGCTCTGCCATCCTGCTGTGCTTCAATCTTTAACAGAGAACACCATGCAGGAAACAGGATACTGTCAAGTTGTCCTCCAGGATTATATACCAGTACCTCAGCTAGCGTTATTTGCATCACTTAGAGCTAATTGAAGGGAGAAGGGAATGCCGTAGCCAGCTCTGTACATATCAGTATATAAAATTTAACTAATGTTGCAGCAGTTCTGCATTCAAGGAGAGGTGCTCAGATGATCTCCTACAACTCACCTCTTCCAGCCAGGCCTCATGTGTTAACTATACATTCAGCAAGGTACTCAGCACTGGACAATGCCCTGAGGAGTATAGTGCCCATATGATCTGGTCATCTTCCAAAGCTGCACTTCAAACACACAAGCATTTTGGGGGTATTGTAGATCCAACCCGTAACACTGGTTCAGCTGGATCTGTGTGTCAGCTCATGCTGCAGCCTGTCTCTAGTGCCTGTCACATTGCTGCCAGTGGGTTGCTGCTGGGAAATAGAGACTGAGGGCTCTCCTGGACCCTGTGCCATCAGGGCTATATTGTAAGTGGGGGAACCTTGGTGTGCATGTTCCTCAGCCCTTCTACAAGGTCTGGAAGAAGACAGAGACTTCTTTTCCCAGTATGTCAAGGGTCCTCAGTTAGTTTGCTTAGATGAGCTCTCTGATGTGGAAGATATCTTGAAAATTAGCTCCGTGGTGCTCAACTATGACTATACACCGTAGTCCACTTGAAGCTTTAAAAAATAATCTTTGCAGAGTCTGATAACAGATCTGATGGACCTCTGAGATTTTTACAAAACTTCTGAGATGTTTGGTCAAGGTATAAAATCATTGCTTAAATTTCTCTCTGTTACATTATTTGGGCCATAATTCATATTTTTACCATGATAAATATGTAAAATAAATGTCGTTGCTTAGGCATCCTTATTAGCTGAGACTGCTGGAATGTATTCCTTAGAAATGAAGAGACTCTCTTCTGTTTTCTTTGTGTTAGAAAATTATTTTCCTCCATGGCTTTATAGTCATGATTTAGTGCTGGTTGCTAAGGAAGACAGATCTAGTTTACTCTACATTTAGGAATATAGAGGAAAGACAGTAATTTGCTCACCTAGATTTCAGTGCAAGCTGCAAGTTGCCTTTGGGGTTTTGTGCCAGTTTCATTTTATAAACTGAAGACTGATGACATTTGTGCTGATATTTCTGATAGTTCCTGAAGGTGTCTTGTATTAGGGTTCACTAGAGAAACAGAATCAATATAAAATGTAATTATAGAAGGGATTTATTAGCTAGTCTTACAGGATCAGAAGGAGAGGAGTCCCATGGCTGTCTGGAATTGAAGATGGTGGAATCTGAAATACTGTCTGTATACTGGTAAGCGGGGGTCGAGGGCCTGTAGCCCTGTGCAGATTCTGCTGCATGTCTGTATTGGAAAGTGAGAGGATCTGTAGTGAAAGGCTGGAGAGTCTGTGCTGGAATCCTGAAGGAACTGGAGACAGTATTCCAAGGCAACAGTCAAGAACAGAGCTCCTGTGAAGAGAAAAAGGCAGACTTCCTTCTTTCCCTTTTTATAGTCCATCCAGGCTACAAACCTATTGGTTGGTGCCACCTACACTGGGGGTGGGCCTTCCCTCCCCTGTTGGCAGCCTGCATGTCAGTCATCCACAGACACACCCAGAGCTTTACTGACCTGTTAGACCAGGCTTACTCAAGTCAAGTTGACATATCACAATGAATGATCCCACTTCACATTTAAACTTTTACCTCCTATTGTGAATAGTTATAGTGCTTTTTATCCTCTTGTGAATGTAAGCTCTTGGTCATATCATTAAGCCAAAAAATCTGGGTGCATGTGTATGTGACCACATAGTCATTCTGTAGGTTCTTTGGATTGGAGGAGTGCTTTGTCTAAGTCCATCCTTGTTCCTAGAGTTGGCTTAAAGAAAACTGTGATCTTGAAACTCAGTGGCAGAGCATATTCTTAGCACACACACACACACACGGCCTTGGCAGAAAAGATGTATAATCCAGTGGCATTCCTACTGTGTATTGGCGAGACCTTCAAATAATTGGGTTACTTTAGTAGCTGAGGGTGAGGGCCTATGCATTTATTCCAAAATCAGTTTTTACATGGCTAGAACAAAGATACACACAGTCATTCCTTACTATCTCTTGGGAAATTGGTCCCAGCATTCCCACAGGTACCAAAACCTGTGGCTGCGTAAGTCCCTTGTATAAGATGACATAGTGTTTGTATAGTACCTACACACATCCTCCTATAGGCTTTAAATTATTCCTGGATAGATGATTTATAATCCTTAATACAATGTAGTATTTGTAAGTCATTGCTGTACTATATTGTTTAAAGAATGAAGATAAAAAAAATCTGTGCATGTGTAGTACAGATGCACTTTTTCCCCCTGAATATTTTGATATTTTGACCCAGGTGGTTGAATCTGTGAATGTAGAACTCACAGATACTGAGGTCCGATCACCTGTGTATGCCCAGCTCTGTGTGTACATATAAGTTTGTATACTACAAGCCAATACATTCATATTCATTCTTAGCTGCTAAGGGAAAGAGTCGTATAGTAGAAATCCTCACCTTTGATTTAGAAGAGAGACTTAGAAGTGATGTCTATTGCCCTCCTCCTTGGCCTGTTCAAAGACGAGCACACCGGGTGTGACATGACATTCCCATTTAGATATTTCCTCACAGTTGTGGGGACCAGGAAGATAGCTCCCCACTCACC
Source organism: Dolichotis patagonum (assembly GCA_004027295.1). Classification (NCBI taxonomy): domain Eukaryota; kingdom Metazoa; phylum Chordata; class Mammalia; order Rodentia; family Caviidae; genus Dolichotis; species Dolichotis patagonum. Next base: position 12,088 of record PVJX010016426.1, on the reverse strand, counting down.
TGGGTGCACTTTCCCTTCCCTGAGTTAATTACTGATGTGACAGGTGTGTGTGCAGGTGGGGGGTGGGGCACAGGCACTGTGGGCTGAGAGAGACAGATTGCTTACTTAACAGCCAGGGGCAGCTGGTCATTTCTGAAGTCTCAGGAAATGAAGGCTGCGCTCCTCAGGTGGGCGCTTAAAGGGGCCCTCACATCAGTGGCCTGACTTTTCAGTCTCTACTCATTTCTTTTCCTTACTTCCTTCTCTGCAGTTATTATAGGTTGCTGACCTCCAGGGACTGATTAGTTACTTATGTCACTAAGAAAAGTTCCAGGGTGATAGAAACAAGGCACCTCATTTTCTGATGTCTTACTTTTTAGCAGTCTGAGAGTTTGAAATACAAATGGCAGCAAGGTAACAAGAAGTTCTCTTCTTTTTAAAAAAGCAGAGCTCAGCCAGTTGATTTTTGGAAATGTTCTTGTAATCCCTCCTCCTGTCCCTCCCCCCTCCCCCCTCCTGAATCTTTGAAGCCAGTGTCAGACACTTTCATTTCAGAAATCATTCCTGTCTGTGTTGCATAGGTTGCATCATCTTCCTGTAGGAGTGTGGGGTCACATATTACCCAGCTTGACTGCCCTGTAGTGGAAATGCTGGGTACCTGACAAGTTTGGGTTTCAGACTTTTTCAGATTTTGGAAAGATTTATGTATTCAAAATGAGACATTTTGAGAATGAGACTCAAATATAAATATGGAATTCATCTTACACATAGCCTGGAGGTAATTTTATACAAAATTTTTAGTGTACCTGTGTTTTGAGCACTACCTGTTCCTTGTAGTCAGGTGCAGAATTGTCCACTTGTGTCATGGTTGCATCCAAAAAATTTCAGATTATGGAGCCTTTTGGGTTTTCAGATTTAGGAATGCTCAACCTGTAATAGGATGGAATAGTGAGAACCAACAAATATAAGACCGTTTTTGTTCTTTATAAAGCTAAGGCACATTATTTCAGTGGTTTTGAAATTAGGGATAAATTGACGGACCCTACAGAAGTAAAAGGCAATGTCAGATGTTTTTGGTGAACCACCATGTCAGTCATTTAGCCGAAAAAACAAAGCTGAAGTGTGACTTGGTGTCTACCCCTAGGAGTTCACCAAGGAGCTTCTACTGCCCGTCGCTTATCTTCTTAGCCAGGCCCTTTCCACAGTTATCAGTCAGGCCCCTACTCTGTGTGTCACTTGCAGACTCCAGGTGACAGTCTGGTGTACTTCCTCCTTGGAACTTTCCAGCCTGGCCCCTCCAGGGGTGGTCCTGAGAACAGCAGTATCTCAGCACCCCTGCCAGTGTTCTTTAACGAGAGCCCTAGGGACGTGCCTACAGGACCTGTGTCAGTTGGGCTGGGTGGGGCCTGAGACTCTGCATTTCATCTAGAGACAGTGCCTCGAGTGCCTGTGCTACACGGATGCTGGCAGGTAGCAAAGCTGCCTGGGCTTCCTCATCGCGTGACGCGACATTGGCTATCCAGGTCTCTCTGGCCTAAGTGTTCATTTGGGGAGTTGACATGAAGATGAACAGGTACAGTACCTGGTTCCTGTGGGCCAGCATAGTTCGCAGGGCTAACTATGTGGGCAGCATAGTTCACCAGCACTAAATCCTTACCCAATCTTAGGCGGTCAACGCAGTTATTATGATCTGTCATTTGTAAATGTGGGTGAGGCAGGGAGGGGTCAAACAGTTCTGGTCGCCTGAACTAGTGAGTGAAAGCGCAGGGCTGTGAAGTTAGGCAGCACGGCCTTGGTGGCTGAGCTGTGAGGGCCTTGCCGTGTGGCGGACAGCGGAGTGCAGCATGGTTCAGCAGTGATATACTGAGAGATACAGTATACAGTGATATAGGGACAGCCCTAGGGTGGGGCTATGGAGTGTTCTCGGGTATACTGGGCGCAGGTTTTGGTTGGTGCCAAAGGACTTGGTCTTAAAGTGGGGCTGTGCCATTCTTTCGGGGGCGGGGCTGGTGGGGCTGGTGGGGCTGAAGACACATGGGGCGCCACCTGCTGAGGAAGACAGGCTATGTATAGCTAAGCACTTGTAGGTGCAGTTCACATTTATTTAAACCTTACAATGATCCTATGGTACACATATGGATTTTACAGAGGAAACAGGTTTGGGGAGTTTGAGGAATTTTCTTAAGTTACGTAGACAGGAGAGTGAAGCAGCTTGAGTGGGAAGTCAGTTCTATCTGATGTCAAAACCTGTGCCTGAGCTGGACGTGGTGGCACACACCTGTAATCCCAGCACTTGGGAGGCTGAGACAGGAGGATCGCTGTGAGTTCGAGGCCAGCCTGGGCGACAAAGTGAGTACAAGGCCAGCCTGAACTGCATAGTGAGACCATGTCTCAAGAAGACAACAAAACAAAACAAGAAACCTCTACACCTACACATTCTTTACCTTAGCCTGCTTCCTGGGCTGAGACTCAGAGGAAGTGGAGGGAGAGAGGAGAGATAAGGCCTTGGTCACACATGCTGGAGAATAGAAGTTCTTGGGCACAGGGGTGAGGATGAGGATTATGAGTAGCCCCCCACTCGCAGCAAAGCAGGACTGGAGCTCCTTACTGTCTCCCTGGGTAGGGCTGGCCCCAGGGCTGAGTCTGCATGTGGGGTGCAGTGGCTCTGGGCTGCAGTCCGTTTCCATCTGATGGTTATGTTAGATGAGTGATGACCCTGACCTGCCAGGGCTTTCTCTCTCTGGCAGCCTGCCAGAGGCCAGTCTTCCTCCTTTGACTCCTGTATCTGGGACCCATGTGTGTGGCAACCCCAGTGCCCAGGTCCTCTCCCTCACTGGAGTGAAGTATAGCTCGTGTCATCCTCTCTCCTTCTTTGCAGTTACTGTGTTTGTTAGCATGTGTATTCCTCATTGCACCACACATGAGAATCTGGGCTTGTTACTTTAACCAAAGGATTGTACGGGTCCTGCACGACCCCATATAAAGTTTTAAATGCATAACTAAACTGCCAGTGCGTGAGCTGTGCCTGGGGAGATCTCTGCCCCAGGACGCTCATCACGAAGGGAATTGACTGGGGCGAGCAGATGGGTACTGCTCAGGTTTTGGAAATCATTTTTTGACAAGCACACAGCGTCTCCGGGTGCTCTGCGGGAGGCTGCTCTGTGTGGCAGAGCCCCCGTCACCCTGTGCATCCATGGGGTGCCAACGGCTCCTGCTCTGCAGGCGAGGGGCAGACTGCACTGTGGCTCCGGGCTGTTTCTGTCTCCTTGAGGTCAGGGCATGCATTTATCTAATTACAAGAGACTATTTTAATTATGACAGCACTGTAACAGTATTACAAAAAGCTTCAGATCAGGAGGAACCAGCCACATTCACCACCCAGAAACTATTCTTACCAGTTTTTAGAATTTTTCAATGATTTTTCACAAGCGTCTTGCTGTTTTTGTTCTTTTTTTTTTTTTTTGGTACCAAGGGTGAACTCACAACCTCACGCTTGCCAGGCAGGCGCTTATACCACTGAGCTAAATCCCTGCCCCTGCATCTGCTGTTTTGTATCTCCATTTTCCTTCATTGCTGTGTGACTGCCATAGGCACCATCTTAGTGACTGTATAGTATCCTGTTGAGACCCCACACTCTTAATTACTTAACCTTACTGTTGATACGCACATGTCTTTCATCTTTTCACAGTTATTAGTAATGCTGTGAGGTATATCACTGTGTGTGTAGCTATTTCCTTATGTTTAATTAGTTTCCTATGACAGGGCCCTAGATGTGGCATTCTTGGGTCAAAGAATCGGAACATGTTTATGACTTCTCAAACATATTGTCAGATTGCTGTCCAGGAGAGTAGCGACAATTTACGATGCCATCACCAGGGCATTTGTTTCTCAGATGGTCGACCAGGGTCAGGGATGAAGCCTGGCGTGGTAGGAGAGGGGGAGGGATGTGTGTGTGTGTGTGTGTGCGTGCGTGTGCCTGTGCCTGTGTTTATGTGTGTCTCTGTGTGTGTGCATGTATGTGTACGCTTCTTAGTTGGTTTAAACCCCTGTAACAGTGTGCATTGTCCTTGTTAATACGAATATCCTAGGTGTCTAATGTCAATATACTGTAACAGTTACCCAATTCACTGTTTAGGTGAGCAGTGTGTCGGACACCGGGTAAAGCAAGCTCTATGTTCCTCGCGTGAATTTGAACTTTTTAAAAAGTCCACACAGGTGAGTCAACAAGAACACTGAGAGATTGTGATTAAGGGAGTCTAAAGATACGGAGTGAGGTAGGATTTCTGGCACTGTGGAACCCACAGCGGAGGGGTATTGGAAATTCTGGTGATGTGCACAGGAGCTGTGCACCTAACCTTGGATTTCAAGCGTTTACTCTGACTAGGAGTTTGTTTTGATCTTTGTCACTGCAATTCTTTTCAATTTGTTATCTTCCCAACTGCCTTATAGATAATAAATACTTGAAAGTAGGGGTGGTACCTTTTAAAATTATTAATTTTATGCAGTCATTGTTCTTTAAAATGTCTAGTGAGTTTTTTTTATTTGTGGTCATTTTGTATTTCTCAAATGAATGAGGGAAATCAGTACTTTACCCTCATGGTACTGAATGGCCCTAACATTAAGTAGTAGGATCTCATGATTCTTGTGCTCACATGCAAAACACCCAGCCAACTTCTCAGGGGTAAAGGAAGAGGGACTTTCAGTGGCAGAATTTTTCAGCATTGATGTCTAAAAAGAACTCTGCTTGTTGTGTATAACTCTCAGGCCATCCAATGGAATCTCTTTATTTTACAGTTGAGGAACCTGAACCCATTAGGATAAAGATCACACAGCTGGGCGCACAGTGGCAATGCCAAGCAGATCTCATGGCATCCTTTCCACAGTGCCGTGTTGGGAGACCCTGGGGTGCCCCTGCCACACCCTGCCCTCTGCAGGGACATATTGGGACTTTTTGTTGATCCTCTCTTGCAGATGAGATGTGTTAAGCGCAGAGCCTTACAGGCCAGGAAGTTTGTATAGGGTGACAAGCGACCATGTGGGACCAAATTTCAGTTCTATACGGAATTACAGCTTTGCATAATTTCTGGGTTTCAATAGCATTTTTTTTTTAGGTTTTAAAGGAGATTGTATTAGATGAGGTACATAATTTGAGTGTGTATTTGCCACAATTGCGATCCTAATAAACTCTCAGTCTAATCCATGTGCCGAGTAGAGATTTTAAGATTGTTGAGGGAGAATTAACTTTGAGCTTCTTGGTTTCTCCACTGTGACTGAAATCTAAACTTCATCTTTGCATACACTGTGTGGTTGTTTTTCCTCCTTTCTTTCCGTAACCCCTCACCCCTAGCATGAGGTGTGCATTTGGCTGTGCAGTTGAGATTCTCAGACTAAAGCACTAATAGTGAGGGAGTATTTAGTGAATGGCAAATGAAGTGGCCAGGGAGGCAAAGTAAGGAAGAGAATTAACAGTCTGCTGGTTCCTTAACAGCCCGTGTGATGGCTGTCCTGGGATTCGAATGATTTGTAACCTGCTCATTCCATGGTAGCTGGAGGCCCCCTGAAATTGATGTTAACCTCACAAGCTGTCAGTAGTTACAGCCACTTGGTAATCAGGACCAGAATTTATGGGTGTTTACATTTCAGGGGGCTGTTCTACTACAGTTCTATAGTGTAGGGTTAGAGGTGCTTGGCCTTGGCTGGACTGAATGGCTTGTTTCACGCACGGTGCTGGAGCGTCAGCCCCTGCTGCTCTCTGTGTGTCCCCGTGCAGGGGCACTTTCTTCTTGGGGGAAAGTTCACCCACAAAGGGGACACAATGCTTTCTCTCTTCTTCTCTCAGAGCCTGGCTTCTCACTGTCTGCCATGTAGGACAGGCAGCACGCAGCAGCAGGAGGACAGAGGCCCTGCCCCTCTGCCCCTCTGCTGACACTGCTCTATGTGGCAGGTGCCCTTGTAACTTGGTTGGTATTGAAGAGCTCGCTTTGTTTTTTATGATAAATAAGATATCTTGTTCTCAAATAGGGAAACATTAAAAGTAGAAAACTTACCCAAGTCCCCGCTACCTGAGTAGAAATCACTTATTTTTTTTTTGTTACCTTCATTCTTCTACAAATAATTTTTTATGGAGTTGTAGTAAAAATTTTGGAAACTTTTTACATTTTAGGAAAATTTTTCATTTTTCAAATTAATGCCTTGAACTTTTCTTGTTACCTAATTCCCTTTACAGGAGCTTCATGTTGGTGAGGGACATTTATGGAAATATTTTTCCTTAAGCCTCTGGAGGAGCAGCCTCATCCTGTTTGTCCTCAGCTGTCTGCGTGCTGTGTGGTCTCCCATCACAAGTCCTCCCTGCCTGGGGCAGGGAAGTGACCGGCTCCCCTATCATCTGGCAGGGATTGGTGGGGCGGCGCCTGGATAAGAGATGGCAGGCGACGAACAGCCCTGTGCGGCACACGTGTCAGGTTCGCCACCAGTGTTTATCTTCCTAATGGAAATGATTCTCCAGTGATTGAACCCAGGCTCTGCCACTGGGCTACATCCCCACTCCCTTTTCTTTTCTTTTTAAATTTTGAGATATAGTCTCACTGAGTTCTAAGTGGCCTACCTAGGCTGGGCTTGAATTTGTGATCCTCAACATCGGAAAATGCGAGGATTATAAGTGTATGCCACCATGCTTGTCTAGTGACCTTCTTTTTTTTTTTTGGTACCAGGGATTGAACTCACAACCTCACGCTTGCCAGGCAGGCGCTTAAACCACTGAGCTAAATCCCAGGCCTGTGACCTTCTATGTATAAAGATTTGTGTGTATTTAGGATTAGTTCTTTTGGGTAGTTTCCTAGATTGGAATTGCTGACCAAAGGATGAATGTTTAAACTCTACTAACACACACACACACACACACACACACACACACTTTATGTTGTATCATATTGATATATTATTTTCTGTAAGTTGAAACAAGTGATGTCATATGTATGAAATAACCATATATAACACATAACGTTTGGTGTTACTGCTGTTTAATTTTGTCAACTTCGTAGACAAAAAATGGCATTAAGCTTACATAAGCAAAAAATGGCATCAAATTTAGTAGTAAGTTGGAGCGTTATAGGATACGTTTACTAATTGATTTCCTTTTTTTATTAAAAACATTATAAAAATTTTTTATTAGTGTACTATATGCTTGAAGTACACAGTGATTACGTTTGTCATGGGGAGTTGGTGTCTGTACAAGCACATTTTATTTCCTGATTTCTTGAGTCATACATTACCTCCTCTTGGTTTTAGGATTGTAGTGGGTAGGAAGGGTGCGGTGTGCAAGTGACAATGCAAAGCCACTCAGCAGCCCTGATCTGGACGAGAGATGACAGGCAACACTTGGTGCTGCTCCACCCTGCTTCAAGAGGTGAGACGCCTCTGAGACTGAAGCAGATGTTTGCTTTTGTTTGTTTCTGACCCTAACTGTTGTTTCAGTTGGGTGAATAGCTGTTTGCCATTTACGTGGAGGTTTCTAGTGAGAGTAGGGAGTGTGTAAGATTGTCATATTTATTACACAAGAAACAAAACTCTCCAAACATAGGCAGCAGGGTGCAGGTAATTCTTTCTTCTTCCTGGGACGAGAGGTGGGGTGAGGGTGACTGGATATTGATGAAGAAGACCAGGATGAAGTCACAGAGACAGGAAGGAGCCAGCACTGAAAAAATGGTGGGTCGCAGCAACTGCTGTGACAAAGCATCAGAGGCTTTGTGCCACTTGAGTGTGGTTCTGTGTTGCTGTGTGGAAGGACACTCTGTGGACAGATTGGCTGGGGCCAGGAGAGGGAGCAGCTGTGTCCAGTGCATGCCTAACAGAGCAAGGAGCACTGCGTGTTCTGTCCAGTTTCATGTAGACCGATGTGATCCTAGAGAGTCAGAAACATGGACGGCCCGAAGAATACGCGCATGTGCATGTGTGTGTGTGTACACAGAGTCTGTTTTAGTCTTATTTTTTATTTTGTGGTTGCTAGGGATCACACTCCAGGGCTTTGTGCATGCTGGGCATGTGCTATACTGCTGAGCGTCGCCCTCTGCCTTTTACTTTTTTTTTTTTTTTTTTTAACCCAACAGGAATTGATTGAGCATGAGCTTACAGGACTTTTATTTGCCTCTTGTTTCACTGTATTAAAACATATACTTACCTACACAATCCTAAGAAATATCAAGTAGCAAAACATTCCTACAAAATTTTCATTGCCAATTGTGATATTGGACTGAAATGAACTTTATCCTGTCTTGTTTAGTTATATAAAAATGTTACCTAAGAAACAGACTTTCTCAGTTTTTAACCTTAATGGTTTAATTATCTGAGAAAGCTATGCACCTCTTTTCACATTTAATTTAATTTAATTTAATTTAATTTAATTTAATTTAATTTAATTAATTTTTTTTTCTTTCTTCAGCACTCGGTATTAAACCCAGGGCTTCATGCCTGCTAGGCAAGTGTGTACTGCTGAGCTATGGCTCTTCACCTTTCCATTTTATTTTGAGCTAAGTTGCCCAAGATGGCCTCAGATTTGCTAGTCTCATCCTGCTGAATATCTGGGGTTTTGGGTATGTACCACCATGCCATAGTTATGTGCCTATGTTTAACCATGGCGTTTAGCATAATGGTTTGTAAGAGGCGGGAACAAGGAGCTCATCTCTCGATTTAGCTGTCAAAAACAGAGACAAAAAAGCCACCCACAGATTACTTTGTTCCACAATGGTTGTGTATTTCTGATTCATATTGATATATTTATTGTGGTTTCATATGAATTTACCTACATATGGGTATAATATGGGGAAATCAATTAATTTAAGTTGCTTTCCATGCAAGGGCATTGCAGAATTTTTGAATGTTTATAGATTTTATGTAACACAGCCATATTCTTTCACAATCCAAATTAGATCCATAAAGCTGCTTGACTTCTAATCAATTTTTTAGAAGTGTATAATGTCTGAAACTTGTAGATAAGTTAGAAACAAACAAGTAACTTGGAGCCATCTTCTGGAAGCAATTCAGATCCTGAATGAAGCTGCACTCTTTCTGAATGCAGCTTTAACTCAAAATGATGACAGTTTCATTCATAGACTTCATTTATCCCAGAAATTAAAGTGGAAAAATTTCAGTGAGAATTTCTTCTGGGTTTTGCTTGCTATTAATGTATAATAAGCCTCATAATTTGCATTTGTATAGTGTTTTCTTTGTGCATATGTGTGTGTGTGTGTGTGTGTGTGTGTGTTTCAGAAGGCTTTTTTCACACTTCTCATTTCAGTTGCATGACAAACCTGCGAATTAGACTGGGAATTGCCTTTGTTATCTGAGGACTCATTGTTTGATATATGAAGACAATATTGTCAACCTAGAAAAGATATTAACAATGGTGAAGAATATTAGAGCAGAAAAAAACTAGGGAATATCAAAGCTTCCAAGATTCAGTTTGTCTCTGTATGCTCTGAGAATGTGCTTACTTGAGGATGTTTTTGAAAAATTCTTCCCAGGATGTGCAAATGTAGGATTTTGTTCTTGCTCTCTGTTCTTTGCTTTTGCTCCCTAAAGAAGCATCTTTTAGAATTTCAAAATCTCAGATACAAATATCAATTTTAAGAGGTCCAGCTTGTGCTCAAATAAAAATTTGAGAGCCACTATATATAGAAGATACTGGAGTGCTACAGACCTGCTACTGAACAACAAAGATACAGTCCCTTCCCTTAGGAACTTAGATCTGATGCTTTCTCCTAGGGAATCATGGTACTTAGTGTTCATGACCCTGTGTGCAGCAAACCTAGTGTTTCATGGGGAAATCATCAAGTCAGTAAAGAGTCCTGACATTTTGTGTTCAGTAGTATAGTGGAAGTGCAAACTGCTGGAAAGAACACATGGTTTGTTAGTGTCCTCTTCATTAAAGACACAATAACCAAAATGCACAACTTAAAGGAGGAGAGGAGTATTTGGTTCACTTTCCAGTGGGCTCAGCCTCTTGTCATCTGGCTCCAAGACAGAAACAGCATGGTGGAAGGACACGGTGGGGGAGATCAACTCAGGCCATGGCAGCCAGGAAGGAGAGAGAAGGGAGCAGCCAGAGATGAGAAGGTACCCTTCTAGGTCATGCTCCGATGACCCACCCTAACAAGGCCCCGCCTCCTAACCGCAAGTTCAGCTGTGAATTGACCCATGGATGAATCCACTGTAGGGTACAGTGCCTCATGATCCAGTTACCTTCTGAACACATGAGACTTCTGGGGACATTTTTCATCTAAAACATAACACAGTGCATGGCAGGTGACCCAGATTAGAGGATTCTGGAATGGATGAGTGTGTGCACTTGAAAGATGGTGGAGGTACAAAGCAGAAAAGGAGCTGACTTACAGAACACAAGCAGCCAGCCTCCATCCTCTTTAGTGGTGTTACACAGATACTGGTTTATTAATGGGCTGTCTTGTCTTAGGTTCTAACTTCACTTGTCCCTTGTCACCAGGCTGGGATATGCCACAAAATCGTTCATGTGGGTCCCAGATTGCCTGTCTGCTGGGAGCTACAGATGCTCAGAGCCGTTACCAGCTGGATCTCATTTCTTAGACATTTCCAGCATTATTGCTGGTTGTATGCTTTGCTTCTTAATTCATCCATGAACAGTTATTGGATAAAAGGCCAACTGATACAGTACTATCCTTAATTATTTTATCTGATTCTGAGCTGTATTAACAAATTCCACATCGCAGCTTTTACAACACAAATCCGCATGTCTCGCCATTTAATATGACTTTCCTTGTTGGGAACTTGATTGAATTTCCCCCAGCTGGCACTTTCTGCTGGGGAATTTTTTCAGGACTCTGCTGTAGATTGAGTCAAGCTCTTCTGGGAGGTGGATTTGCACAAGGCTTAATGGAGGTGGAGGCTTCCAGAGAGAGGGAATAGCCACACAAAGTCTTGCACACAAGAAACCAATGAGAAAATATTTTAAAAAGGGAAAGTAATTCTGATGAAGCAGATTATGTGCTAGGGGAGTGGTGATAGGTGAATCCAGGAAGGTAAATAATGTTTGGTTTAGTGGTTCCCAAATTTTGAGGCATATTGAAATCATATGGGATTGAAAAGCATGTAAAAATATTGATGCCTTGTTTCCACCCCTAGACACCTTGAGTTAATTGGTTAGGAGTGTATCTGAGGGCATTGCAAATTGTAAAATCTTCACAGATTTCAGTGTATGGAAAAATCTGGGAACCTCTGAACTAGTTTATGAAGCCTGATAAATTATGCTAAAGCATTTGGATTCTATCCATATAGGAGGATCTGGCACTGAAGAATGGCTGAAAGATTTTAGCCAGTGAATCTATAAAGTAGGAATCATTCTTACTGCTTTGTGGAAAACGCTCTGGGGAGGGGAAGGTTAGAGACAGTGAAATCAGTTAAAGGTTCCTGCAGGCAAAGGAGCCCAGATGAAAGAAGTGGTCATGGAGATCGAAAGAGGTAGCTGGACTCCTGAGATGCTGAACAGATGGGTTCAGCAGAACTTGTGATGGATGAGCTTACTGTGGCAGTGAAGGAGAGGGAGGGGCTGACAGAAGTGAGGCAGGTAGGGGGATGATTTGGGCAGTCAGTTCCTCCTTTTGTTAAGGGTTACTTTGCCAGCCCCGCCGAGCCAGGAAGACTCTAAGCGGGATTCCCCTGAGCGGCTGAGCTCTGGGGTTCTGAGACAGCGCCCTGGAGTCTCTCCTCCACCGGCAGAGGGGCTGCCTCTTGCCCTGCGCTGTGACTGTGTATCATTTCTCCAGTGCTCAGTCCTCTTGCACATTTCTCTTTCATGACAGAGCTGTGATCCTGTATTTATTTAAAGGAGCTTCTTCTTCTTGTGATCCACACCGATCCTGGGGGACAATAGATGACCTCTGGCTTAGCAGCACCAAAACAGCTTCAGTTTTGTTTTGCAAAAGAGGAGAGATGGTTGAGGGGATACACATTTCATCACTCTTACATAGACTCAAATTCAAAATTTATGTCCCTTTCATTTGGAAAGTTTTTGGACAAATGTGGCACACATTTTTTACATAGCTTTTACATAGCAACCTGGAGTCCTTGGACCAAAAAATAC
>PVJX010016425.1:0-40363 GCA_004027295.1 Dolichotis patagonum | reverse complement strand
ACACTGATTAAATTACTGCCTCGTGAAGAATTCAGCTGGGAACAGAGGCAACTTTATGCGAGAAGAGAAATTCTTATATGGAGAGTCAATATACCTTCTTGTTAATATTACTTTTTATTATAATATCCATTGACTGTTCAACACCAGAAAATATTAACTCTAACTTTTGAAGTGACTTAACCCACATTCTATTATTGCAAAAGAATGAATAATAGTGACTAGTGTGAATGGTATACTGGTTTCTGATAGGAGGGGTGCAGTTTTATCTTCATTATCATGTGCGACTTTTTCATTATCGTCAGTATTCCACCAATCAAGTTTGTGGCTAACATGTCTTAATAAGTTGTGAAAAATTGTACAACAATGCTTAATTAAAATATTTACATTTGTTTTCCACCTATAGATATAGGCTTTTCCTCAGACAGTTTTACTGTAGAAAAATTTCATTATCTACATTAATTTATGGCAAGATTTACAAGCTGTTTTAAAATGATGATTTTATTAGTGGATTTAGGAAAAGATTGTGCATTTTTAAAATTGTCTTTTCTTGAAATCTAATGAGAATCTGAAAATTTAGAATTATTTTTATTTCACAAGAATTTTATATAATAATCAAACTTATCAATCTATCAAGAATTGGCTTTAATGGTATTTCAGTCCAGAAATTTTGTCTAACTAAAATGCTTTGGAAGTAAGTTTTAGTAGAAGTAATAAAGCAGTCCAATGTTAGAAGTTATTTTATTTTTAAAATTTGTCACCTTACAAATTGTATTTCATCAAAATATTTCTGTGCTTACAAATTTTATAGATTTAGAACTTACATCAACCCTGTAAGTTGTAGAATAAAGAAAAGAGAAATGTGACTCGTGATTTACAGCAAATTAATTTGATTATATCTAAAGAAGATGGTGAATTTGGGCATCTTGGCCTTATCTACAACAGCATAAAATATTGCCTTGAATCCTCTGGATGCTAGATAGATTTCTAGATATGTGGGAAATGACCTGTTCAGACTTGTGCTCAAAAACCATAATCATGTGGTTATTACATTGCACAAATATCAGAATCTAGTGGCTTATCTGCGGTTATATACCCTTCTGACTTTCAATTTATAAGTCAAGAAATGAATTAACAAGGCTGACTTACTTTAGAGCAACTGGCTAGGAACTGAGAGCTCTCAAAAAATCTTTTAAAAAAACATACTTGGATTTAAGAGATGAAAAAAAAAAACCTAACAATAATTAGTGAGAACAGTCTCCAGGCTACATCCAATGGGACCTGTTAATCCATGTCCAGCTGCAACAGAAGACTCACACTCCCTTCATCTTCCATTGATTATATTTCCCTCATACACTCCTTCCTGCTGAAGCTTGACTCCTTCAAATCAATGATCTGCATGAGTTTTCTTCCCTGGAATTTCAAGGGAATTATTCTAACTCTTTACCCCACCTTAACCATTGCCTCTAATACATTCTTTTATAATTCTCTGTAAATCACAGACTCTTTTAGAACCAGCTCACAGTTTGTTTCTCTAGTAAAAATCCTGAAGACACCATTTTACAGAAGTGAGACAAAATAGACATAAACTCATATTTTGGTCCTTGTGGTAAGGCATACACTGGCCCTGAAACATCCTTAAAGAGACAAGCTCAAACATTTTAAGGTGACCTGATCACGGTCACACTGGCAACTGTGAATTCTATTAGGAGGAATCAACGTGCAATGAATGATATATTCCTGGAAATTAATTTCAGCATTTATTTATTTATACATCCATTTTGCTCTGCAATGTGTTCAATAAAAATTGTATGAGGGAAGTGAATGCTTCAGTCAATAAAGTCTTCTGCTTTAAGAATGAAGTATTAACAATTGAGATTGAATATTTCTTAAGTGCATTAAATCATTTTGCAAAACAGAACAAAGTTTAATTTATCTTGAAGACACAGGATTAGTATGCTAAATAACACAAGTATGTGATGCTAAAACAAACAAATGATTATATATTACAGTTATCTTACATTATAGACATTCAAATAGTCTTGTACAACAGCTATATTCTCAGAAAAGCAGGACAGGATTTAATAGTTTAATTTAAGGTTCACAGCAAGCATGTGGCACAACCACACACTCTGATAGTAAGCCTTGGACTAAGCAGCTAGATTGGATTTGTCAGCCCTATACTAAGTGGTCGCAGATCGCCTCCACCCTTTTCTCTGATTGTTCAGTCTGCTCTCAACTCCTCTTATTGCCAAAAAACAGTAACAATCATTTCTTTCTGCTGCCAGTTGTCATCATTTGTTTCTAGTCTATGAGCTGGAAAATCAAATAATCAAGTTTCCTGAAAATTGGACATGAAACAGATTAAATAGCATCTAGAAGAGGGCTTCTTTATGGAGTCAATGAACTTCATGACTTGGGTGCACAAGTCAAAGACCAACTATCATGATGGATCACAAGCTATCCTCAGCAGTTTCATGTCATTAAACAGATTTCAGAAGAGTCCATTTCTCAATCCTGGGTGCCAGAAAGTGAAATGTAACTATATTTACATTGGCCCTCAAGGTGGTGACAGTAAGTTGCTAGTGGGTGTGCACCCCCACCTGCAGCTGCACTGCCTGCATTCCCTTCTACTCCAGTTCCCTAGAGAGGTCCATCAACAGTCAAGTGCATTGCTCCTCCCACATGCTCCTCCTCACACCATTCATGGCATGAGCCTCTGACTAAATTCACTGTCTGATCTGTTGCCAGTCAACAAAGCAAGTGTAGAAATTAGGAGTGGATGCTTGGAAATATTTATACCAACTTGATACTGAGGCATTTTAGTCAGATTTTTCAAAGTGTTGGTATGTACTGGGTTTGAAACAAGCAAACAAAAACAACCCCATGCCCTCAAATAAACAATCTGAGAAGGATAAACTTAGGTAGTACCACACATAGAGTACTAAATAGTAGAAAAGGTGGTGTGTGAGAAACCCATCTGATTTGTGATCCTTCCAAAAATCAAAGCATTACTACATCTCCCCTTTTTCAAAACACTAACTTGACTTGCTTCCCCTACTTATGTTTATTTAGTTCTGTGGCATTAGAAAACCATTTCCTAATCTGCTTTATTGAAATCATGCAAATTAAAAGTGATTCACAGTCTGAAAAACAGGATCAGGATAAATTATATTGAAACCATTAAATAGGAATATTGGAAAGACAATAATTAAAATAGGAACATGAGTATCACAGTCCATCCTCTGGTCCACTATGCATAGTGGGTTTTTGTTTGTTCGTATACTTCGTATATCTTGAATTTATGTGACAATTGATTTTGTAGAAAACCAGGCTCTACAGGCAAATAAATATTTAGCACTTCTGCTTTCAGTGATAGTAAATATAATGTAATAATATTAACAAATTTAAATAAAACCATGGTATTCCCTGGTTTATGTAAACTGAAAAAGAAACTAGAGTTCATCCTAATTTGTTTAGAAAATCACAAATTTGAGTACTGTGCCTGGAATTTGACTTACTCAGGCATTTGTTTATTTACTTTTTAGATTTTGGGGATGAATTATTGAATGAGATAAACAAAAAATCCTCTGGTTCCACAGAGTTTTCATTCTGCAAAGCAAGAGATGGAGAGAGTGAATAAGAGGCTTATCAAGTGATTTATAGGATATAGTAGAAGTTGGTAAATGCTGCAGATAAAAGAAACAGTAGAGTGTGATAATTTGGTCCAACTTACATTGAAGCAGCTACAATAGGGTGATTGCAGTAGGTTTTAGAAAAGTGACTTTTTAGGAAAGTCTGCAGCAAGGTTTGAACAAAAAGTAAGAACTAGACAGTGACTTACAGTAATAGTATTTAGATTTTAGTAACTTATGATAATAGTATTTAGATTTCATTGAATACTTAAAAGAAACTCATAATTTAATGACTATATTTTTCATATGTATATCAACTAAATTTATGAAAAAGTGATGAT
This sequence comes from Dolichotis patagonum, assembly GCA_004027295.1. Taxonomy (NCBI): domain Eukaryota; kingdom Metazoa; phylum Chordata; class Mammalia; order Rodentia; family Caviidae; genus Dolichotis; species Dolichotis patagonum. The sequence goes on along the minus strand of PVJX010016425.1, from coordinate 36,390 downwards.
AAACAGTTTCCTGTAAGAAATTTGAGAAAACTGAGAATACAAGCTGCCGAGCCAATACTGTGTTTCGTGAGTGCCCATGGCTGAGGGCTCCAGTTATATCTACTATAAATCTCCAACTTTTAAGAGAGAAATACTATATTTTTTTTCTAATTGAGACAATGGAGACACATGAGTTTCAGGCTGTCATCTTGAGGACACATAATTGGATCCATTGCTCTTTTCTTCTTTTCACTTAGGTTTTATAGGGCAGGAAAAGTGGAAAATAGAACCTTTCCCCCTCAGGAAATTTTTCATTGTGCTAGCAGAGAGGCTGGAAAGATGATAAAAGAAAGTGCTAAGAAACTACTGATGGAGAAGGAAATTGTACAATGGTCAAAGCTTTCTTAGTTTGAAATCCCATTCTTTTGAGTATTCACCATTCCTTGATAACAAACCAACACCTGAAATTCCAAAATATGTAACAGATGATGTACTATCTTTTTTTCTTCTTTTTTGCCATGTAGTAGCTTATACTCAAGCAAAGATTAGGTTTTGCTCATTTGATATACCAAGAAAATTAGTCATGGGGCAATTTCTGATACATGAGATCAGAAATTCATAAGAAAAATCCAAGTTTTGCTTACAGATTTGTTTCTTTCAATCTTGCTCCATATATAACATACATACATATAAAGCAATTCCATTGAGTAATTTTTATGTAAGTATGTCACATATAGTTAATATATGTTTTTACCTACCTGTCTTACTTTTTTTAAGAACATGTAGACATTATTTGGTGTTTTGGACCACAAAAAAATATTAAACATTATGCAGGAACTTAGGATGTTTGGATTTCAAAATTTGTATCTTTAAAGGTAGTTCTAATAGCTTAAAGATATAAAATTGAAATACTAAAATTTATAATCTATAGCCTTTCTTTTCAGACCAGTGATCTGTCAAAGAAAATTTTCTACATGTTTGGCTTTCACAGTACTCCAATATGACTTATATGAAGAATACAGAATTTTGATGTTTATATCAAATCTAATTTTGATGGCCAAAACTTTAGTTTTGTATGTCAAAAGAAAGGGAAGTTTTCCAGACTAACTGATTTTTCCTTTCAGCACTTCAAAAATGTGTTTAATATAGTTCCAGGAGGAAAAAATACCATGCATTACAGAAAGAACATAATTTCTTAATGTTCTACAATTTTTTTACTTGTTTAAAAGCATGGACATTTTCTAGTGAAGGGCAGAATCTTTATTTTTTAATCATTGGGAAATTCTGTCACAATTGTGCAGCAGTGATTTTCCAGGCAGAAATAGGACAGAAATCATAGATTAAGATTTCAGAAATGCAGACAGAAAGTTTGCCTATTGTACATTAATTAAGGCAAGAAAAAGTTCAAACCAAAGTGAAGTGATTCCCATTTATGTATATATTGTCAACACCATGATCCCAGCTGTGCTCAGATAGTGCTAGAGCTTGGTGCACAGCTGTGACATTATAAAAGAGACTCGATTGCCAATCAGAGCTTGGCTTGAGAGACTCATTGTCCAAGCCATTCCCTAATAAAGCTTCTGGAACACTGGGTCTGCTTCTGTTATTGTCTCCACAGACAACCCTTGTATTGTGCAACTGAAGATATTACAGCACATTCTTATTATACTTAGTTACATACACTGAAAAAACTACACCATTTACAGAAAGATCAGTTATGGATTTCTCTTATCACTCTATAAATTTCTATTTGAAAAGACACATGAAATAGAGTATTGGAGAGCTGTAAAATAATCCCCTTGAATTTTATCAGTAATCAACAGTATTATTGATGGTTAATATACTTTAATACTTTTCCAAAGAAAAATAATTTCTAAAGACAGAGGTAGCATCAATAACATAAGTACAAATGAGAATAATTGCATTCATTATCATTTTGCATCTGAAATGAAATCTCATTTGTTTGATATGTACTGTATATATGGCACAATAATGGCAGCTCCCCCAAATTTTGGATGCCTATGAAACTCTAGACCCTCTAGAAGCATTTTTAGTCAAATATGCCCTTAATCCTCCTCCTTCAGAGTCACAATGTGCACTGACATTTTTAAAGTCCCATGAAGTTCTGGAATAATATTTATCTCTTCCACCAAAAGTTGCTTGTCTATGATCATTCTCTATTTTATATTAAACAACCACCTAGTGCTTTATTTAATACATACTGGGGAGTTATTTTAAGGTTTTTCATTAAAAATAGTTCATTGTAATCAAAATTTGTGTTGGATAAAATTTAAAAAGGAATATTCTTTATGAGTTAGCAATATAAATGACAGTAAGCCACAAGACTTCGAGCCTTTCATAGTGCAAGTTGTATTGAATTTAATGTATTCTGAGCAAAATTCTGCCTTTCAAAAATATTTACAGTGTGAAAAAATATTTATAGTGTGTAATATAGTTTCTAATTTTTATGTAGCAATACTTTCATCTAATGACACAATAAAGTTATATAGCAGAAAGTAGAGTTTCATGAATAAGTCAGCAATACTGTAAGATTAAAGTTGTGACTTCAGATATGCTCAGTAATATCTAAGATCTTCAAAGTTCAAAAATATATTAATTCCCTAATCCAAATAAAAATCAACATTTCTCATTTAACTTACTGTTCTGTCTTTTATCATTATTTGTAAAAAAGAAGTTAGGGGGAAAAGAACACCTTATTTTTTTTAAAAAAAAACATAGGTATATCTATGATATATACATGTTTAACTTTTACTCTGTATTTGGCATTGTTCTTGGCATGCACTAGCTATTAGTATCATTCACTTCATACTAAAAACATAGGAGGTAGGAACTGTTATCACTCCTTTGTTAAGGTGAAATAAAGCCACAGATAGGTCGATTCTGTTGTTCAAGGATACAGAACTAGTTAGTACAAGAAAAAGGCAGAATTTAAACTCAGATCAGACTGGCAGTGCTCATATCCCTAACCAGTCCTCAATGCAGCTTAACAGCTTTGCTCTACAAAAACCATACGATTCTCTGCGTGCCACTTGAACAATCAAATGATAAGGATTAGAACATTAAGAGAAATTTACCAGATGTTTGAATGAGACTTTCCTAGATGAAAATCTTTGCTTTCATATCTTAGACTATAGGAATTCTGTAACTTAAGTGAAGACTATGGGTTTTATACTATTTTGTTATTTGTGATACTATTGTGTGTGAAGCTATGCTCAACTATTTCAAGGAAAAGAGACACTATGGTAGCTACTGTTGATATCCAGTTGTGTTGTCATGAAGTGCTGTGTTGCTTGCATTGTTTCTGATTTGCTTTGTTCTGTTCTCTTTTGTTTTATCCTCTTTAAAATAAAAAAAAAGTAAAGACTACAAACAAGTCATGGCCATTTTTAATTTCTTTGAAGCTTTTGTAAGTGAAAGTCAGATTCATAAACACATTGTCCAATTAAACTTCATCATTGCTTCTTGGATTCCTTCAGTCACACTGATGCAAGAGGATAGAGGTGAACTCTGAAAATGGTGGTATAAATACTCTATTAGTTAATCTAATTCATGATTTTTTTTTCACAAATAGCTTCAATCATTTCTTTTCCACATGTAGATGTTAGATACTTTTATTCATGAGGTAGGATCTGCATACCTAACCCAAAGACAGCAATATTCTTCATCACAAATTACTAAAACAGAACCACTCGCTTTCATGTTTCAGGCTCTAGAAGTCTCCACTTCCTATTCATTTGGAATATATTTGAGAAACTTTAAACAGGTCACAAAAGTGCTCACCATTCAATTCAGTATAGTGGACCAAATTGGTATAAATGTGCAAAGAAAATCATTCTCCTCCATTTTCATAAATTAAAATTCTGCCTCTTCAAGAGGTAATTACTTATTTGTCTATTCCCAAACCAAGACACCAGTCAAAGTAGATATTTCTATGGAATAAGCTTTGATTTGTAGAGAGCCTTTATGTAATATATTTGAGAACAAAACCTAAAGTCAAACAGGGTATCATACTAACAGAAAATCTAGTATGATTTGATACACCTTACTTTAACAATTTTGAAGATTCAAAAAACCTTATCACAAAATATGTCAGCAATTATCATTTGCTATTTCTGTGGAAATATATTTATAAAAATATCTATTTCATATATGTATATATTTAGAGTAATGTTTCATTATGCCATATCCTAAATATATGTAGTGGTCTATTTTTCTCTTTTACTGGACATTATGTGTGTATGTGTGTGTATGCATGTGAGCATGTGTGTGAAAAGATTAAAGATAAATTATCTTGGGCTTTTACAATCCTTACTATGACAGTTGCACATTGTAAACAATTCCACCACTGAATTGTTAAAACAATATAAGTTATTTTTTTCCTGTTGCTCATAAAAGGAACATATTATTTGAGGATTTACAGAGCAATCTGGAAATCCCTTGTCCATTGTACAAAAAGAAAAATACAGAATCCCATCTTTGTTTCTCTCTGGGTTTATCAATTTTTGATTATGCTTTCACTGTTCTGCATAGCAGGGTTCAAGCCAAAGCCTTTACAATCTATTTCAATACAGCAAAGCTGTCGTCACACTTTCTGAAAATAGTGGCTTCCATGAGATGGTTATAATAGATCATTCTGAATTAGGAATCCTTTATGTAGTCTCTTTCAAAGCAAGCAAGTGATCTCAAATGGAACACGTGCTTCTTTGTTCCATCCTCTCTGCTACATGTTTTTAATTCAAAAAAAGTTTCCAAGTGCCTAACCTGAGCCAGGCCTCTATTCACAGTGTGAGATACAAAAAAAAAAAAATCATGATTATGGAGATCATGCTCTTATTAAACACGAACATAAAAATAGTTAAGGCATAGAATGGAACATGTAGTAACAGCATTTTATGCAATCATAAATTTTAAAGATTCCTGTGGAGACAGTAGACAAGAAATGATACATAAAATGCTATCTAGGGTGTGTTATAAAGAATGATTAAGAGTATTCTTAACACCAAAGATGTTACTTTCCCTGTAACTGTGATGGAGTTTGCATCTTCAGATAATTGCACAATGTAAATGTTTTTATACTAGCATGAAAGAAATAACCAGGTTTAATGTTAGCATAAAATAAATATCAATAAACAATAATGAGATCATCTTATTCTCATAATACAAATTTTGTAATTTCCTGGTAAAGGCCAATAACGTTTTAAGGATAAATTTGTAGTCAAACCAGTAGGTATTATTTGTTCAAATTACCAGGAGAATATTAAACAAATAGTAAGAAATGTAAAGTCTGAGCAAAACATCTAAAAGATTCATGTAATCTGACATAAGTTAAGTCACCAGGTCTTCATTAAGTTAAACATTTACTGAGTATATGCTGCATACAAAGAATTATTTCAAGCTCTCAGAAATATTAAGATGAAAGTAATTTTCTTTCACTAGCAAGTTTGTGATGTGGTTAGGAAGAGAATTATTACTTGTGAATTTGTAGGCTAAGATTTTGGCAAAAATGAGACACAAAAGCAGATGGAGAAACACTAACAAAGAATTTGATATCCAACCATGGTGTTCTAGAGGAAGGGCCATTTGAGGTAAAGCTAAAGATTGAATGTTAGGGCTGGGGATTTAGCTCAGTGGCTTAAGTGCTTGCCTGGTAAGCGCAAGGTCATGAGTTCAATCCCAAGTACAAAAAAAAAAAAAAAAGATTGAATGTTAGCAACTTGATAAAGACTGGGGAGTACAAGTCAACTACAAGGAACAGGGCCTGCTGATGCCAGGATGCAGATAACTAGGCTAATAGCAGTCTCGAAAAATATACTACATGGAGATGTATTTCATGAGGAAATCTGTATATAATCACATTCTATCTACTCTCTACCCAAGTTTCAGTTTCATTGACATTCAAATGTCAATGTCTATACTGTTTCACAAATCACTCAACCTCTCTGAATTTCAAAATTCTCATGTCTAAGATAGAAATATGTAAAGTAAATATATCTGTTATTCTTTTCAAAAATCAGCAAGATGGTGGAACACTACATTTAAGCCTCTATACTTCACAGAAATACCAATTGGGATAACTACTCTTGAACAAAAATACCTTCACAAGAGGTAAGGAATGGCACAATACAGGAGACCAGACCAATAACAATATTATAGAATGTAATAGTATGAGAAAATGTATTTCTTGGGGAAATATTCAAGAGTAAAAAGTATACTTTTTAATATCATTAGACTATACTTCAGTTATGAATAGGTGAATTATTACAACTAAAACAGTGTTTAAAAGAATTATCACAAAACTAATCTATACAGAAGTAGCCTTTTTTACGTAGGATGTAGTGGCGATTTTATTCTTAGTACATGAAATTATTCATCACAAAATTTCTATTGGTAAAATGGCAGAATACATCTACTACTATGTAACATACACAATTCCTTCAGTGTTCAGTGACGTATTTAGATGTGCGGATCACAAAACTTTGTCAAAGCCTTGAGGTAAAGCCTGTGCTTTTTGGTTTAGTGGTTTCTGCCACTCATCAGGGAATAGAGTTGAATCTGAACTTAATCCCTATAAAGCTGTTTACTTTGTATTAAATTAAAACCAAGGGGAAAAATCCATAATATCAATAGTAGCTAATATTTATCAAACACTTAGAACACGCTTCAACCCTCATAGGACTGTACATCTATTAATTCATTCAGTCCTCGCAATAATCCTGTGAGGTAGAAAGCAAAGCAGGAGACACTCTGGGAGTGTGCACAAAGTTGGCAGCCGGTAGGACTTCCCAGCATTTGACTTCGGAGGCAGTGCTCTTGCCTACTATTGCTGGTACTATTGCACAGTACTAGCTGTGCAATAGAGCTACTTTGATGATTATCCATACTAAATTATTCATAGGACAAAGTCAGCTGCATTGGTGATGCCCTAAAGAATAGTAATACATACATAAATACTATTTAAATGAAGTCAACCCAACAATTAAGACCCAGAAATCTCTCTTTAGCACCTCAGCCTTGGAACCAGCCAGAGTTGTTTCAGTGGTGAAACTCTAAATCTCTGTTGCATATAGACAGTATAATATCTCTATGTTATAATCTGCAACATATATTGGTTATACCCTACAGTCTCACATGCGTGCATTTTGGTATACCCCAAATGAGGGCCAGGCAAAGACTATATATAGTTTGGTAGGTTCATGGACTCAAATTGCAATGTCTAAGATTTGGCACAGATCACTCAAACTCACTGAGCTTCAGAATGCTCATTTTCACAATGGAAATATATAAGATGATGTATATTTGATATTTGCTTCAAAATCAGAAAGATGATAAAATAGACTTTCCAGTCTCCATACTGTACAGAAACATCAATAACCAACCATGTATATGACAGTGGTCCCATATAGTTATAATGGAGCTGAAAAATTCCTTCTGTCTACTTCCTGCAAAAGCCTAATAACAATGAAAATAGTACAATGTATCACTCTTAGAGCTGAAATGGAATAAATCTCTGCACTGCTAATCATATAAAAGTATAGAAATATAATTATGTAGAGTACATAATAACTGATATTAATAATAGACTTACCAGCATACATATTTATGAAACAATACTTTTATCATTATCTTAGATTATGTTTCTATTTATAAAGATATGCCCATGGTTTTATATCAGCACAATTTATATTAACTATATCTTGGCAGCAGTCTATATGTCCATCAAAAGATGTATGGATGAAAGAAGTGTGGTATTTATAAAAAATGGAGTGCTACTCTGCCAAAAAGAAGAATAAACTTGAGTCATTTGTATGAAAATGGATGCAACTTGAGAGTATAATGTTAAGTGAAATAAATCAGACACACAAGTGTAAGCATCCCATGATTTATCTTATATGAGTATACATATACATAAATTTAAAGTATACATAAATTTAAAGAGCAAAATAAAAAAGAAACAGTAGGAAACAGGGAGAGATATTTTGCAGATGGCAAAGGAACCAAGAGATGGAGAAAAGTGGGAGTGAACAGAATTAAAATATTTTATGTATATGCACCAACTTCCCATGATAAATATAACCATTATGTATTACAAGCATGTACTAAAAAAAAGTCACCGTAAATCACTATGCTGTCTTATGACTGTAGCATATGTATATATCTCATGTTTATTATGTCCACTGATTATATCAAGAGCCCACCTGAAGCGATTGACTGATGCCATCTAGCAATTTTAAGCATACACTATGACAGTGGTGGCAAAACTATGGTATGCCTGCCACAGTGAGCATACAGAGCCCTCTCTGCAGCTCCACGGACCATGTTACCCCAGCATCATCCCAGCAATGGATCATCTAACAGTTCACAACTGCAAATGCAAACCTTTACCTTTCAACAAAAACTATTTGTATCATTGAAGGCTCTGTTATTAAGTTTTTCTTTTGAGACAAAGACGTTAATGTATGAATTGTTTTTTCTAAACTAAAACCTTAGTATTCAGGCTTAATTGCAGTGTTGGCACTTTACGATAAATAAGTGGGTTTTGGATTGCAATTCGGACACTCATTCTATAAAATGTTCTCCATCACTGCACTATGATGTTCCCACAGTGACAAAAATTACATACTGGTACATTTCTTAGAGCTATCCCTGCTGCTAAGTGATGCATAAATATATATAAAAAAGATATATTGAAGAAGGCAGCAGATTTATATTACCCTCATCACCCCTACTCCAACCACAGGAAATGCAGCATGATGTACCTTCCGTGTAAGGGAAGGAGAGGGAATAAGATTCAGACTCTACTTCAGATCACAACACCAAGCCTGCCCCTAACATACCCAGGTCCGTGCTGGCCTCCACACTCCCTGAAACCAGGCCTGTACTTGAGGAGTAAGTCTCTGGACTTTCCCTGGTGCCAGGCTGGGTCTTGAATTCCCCCAGGCTATAATCCTGCCTATCATATTAGATCTGTGGGAATCCAAGTAGCCAAACTCCAGGTCAGCGTCTCAAGTAAACTTACACACCAGATTAGTGCCGAGGACTAGCTTGATGTGGTATAAGCAGGTGATGACTAATATTAGTAAGTTGGCATAAAAATAAATTGAGAGTCTGTCCTATGCCTACCTGACTTGTGACAAGGCCTGCACTGGCTTAGGGACAGATTAATTTTTAAGCCAATGACTAAAACCAAGGCTAGCAATTAGCCTGTTATATTCTGGTTCCTTAAAGCAAGATAACATAGCAGCTGAGGACTTTGACTTGTGCAAATTCTGTGTAGCTCAGTAATTCAGTTAGCAGACAATCAGGTTATCAATTACCCATGATTTGTTCCTGTGCGTTTAGCCAAAAATACATCGTTCCTCAATTCTTGAACCTTGACTGTGTCAGCCGTTCACCCCTACTTCCTGCAGCCTCCCAGCACACCCTCCTCAATTTAAGTAGTGTGCCTAATAAAAGCCAAAGACACCATGACTCTTCGCCTCAGCCTGTTGTTGGGCTTTTACCGTCTGGGTGCTTCTTGTAACTAAAATATATGCTTTATCTGTGTTTTATTTTATCACTGCACCTCGGAGCAGGAAACCGGTTGTCCTTGGCAAAGATACTGATACATCAGCCCCAGCATCAAGTTGGCTCCACCATCACAGACTCCAACTGAAACAAAATACTAGTTACCATAGTAAACCCTAGTGCCAGGCAAACCCTTTCACCCTGGGGCTCCCAGATCGCTTATGCAGATCTGGGTTACATCTTTTAGATACAGACCCTAATGGAGCAGAATGTCTAAATTCTTTGAAAAGGAACTCAAACAAATGTATTAAGAACTCAGTTTCAAGAAACTGTAGAGAAATAATTAACAGAAATCAGGAAAAAATAAATTCCCACATTAGGAACTTAACAGAGAAATTTAACAAATCACAAATTCTGAGAGCTGAAAAATACAGCAGTTAAAGTAAAAAATGCAGTAGAAAACTTCAAGCTGAGCATGATGGTACATGCCTGTAATTGCAGCACTCTTGGAGGTGAGGCAGGAGAATCACAAGGTTGACCCCAACTTAGAAACTCACCAAGACTCTGTCTCAAAACTAAAAAATAAATAAAATTTAATATGAAAACATCAATAGCAGACAAAATCAAGAAGAGAAAAGAGAATCAACAAATTGGAAAACAGATTATTTGAAAGTATACAATCAGAGGAAAAAGGAAATGAAAAAGAATGGAGAAACTATACAAGATTAAACACCTAAAAAAGAGACAGTATTACAGTTATAGAAGTTTAGTGAGATGAAATGGTCTTTTTATAAAAGAAACTATATAAATCTTTTCTATTCTGGGGAAAATATAAATATTAAGGTACAGGAAAGTCAAAGATGCAACCTACAATTATATATCAAGAAATCAAAATAAGAACAAGGTTAGCCCAGTTTTAGTAAATGGAAAGAAATAATAAAGATCAGAGAAGAAATAAAAAACTAGAAATACAGTAGAAAATATCAATGCAACTAAATATTGGTTTTTAATAGTACAAATGTTACAAACCCTTAGTTGGACTAGAAATGAAACAGAGAAAAAGGGAGAAAGAAAGAACACTCTAATAACTAAAAACAAAGCCAAAGAAAGATATTATAAGAGATATAACAGAAATACAAAAATACAGAAATAAAAAGGCATACAGAAATATAGAAATACAGAAATACAAAGGATCATAGGAAAAAGTAGTCTAGTTTAAAGTAGTCTAGTTTATTATATACCAATAAACTGGATAACCTAGAAGAAATAGATAAATTCCTAGAAACATATACTAACAAGATTAAATAATGAAACTGAAAATCTGAATAGATATAGAAAAAATAAGATTTAATCAGTAATATCAATGTCTCCAATTAAAGAACACACAGGATCTAATTACTTCCTTCCTCAATTCTACCAAACATTTAAAGGTCTAATAGAAATACATGTCTTGAATATAAATTTGAAACCCTTACATCAATCAGAATTAAGTAAAGTATTTAAAACATCATTCATTGTGATGAAATAGGATTCATCTCAAGGAGGCAAGATAATTTAGCATTTACAAATTTATAAATGTGATAAATCATAACTGAAGGCCAAAAATGGTATAATCATCTGAATAATGACAACAACTATTTGAAAAATTCAATCCTTTTGATGATTAAAAATATCAATAAGTTTGATGTGGAAGGAAAATACATCAATACAATAAAGGCCACACATGACAAACTGATAGTTAATATGGTAATAAATAGTGAAATGTTGAAAAGATTTTCCACTGAGATGCAGAGCAAAAAGCAGACCTTTATCTAATATCAGATCCAAAAAATAACTCAATATTAATTAAAGACTTAATTGTAAAATCTGAAAATGCAAAACTTTTAGAAGAAAATATATAAGAAATGCTCTGAAATACAGTATAGAAAACAATTTTTAATTTTATTCCATTCCACAGGTAATAAAATTAAAAACAGACAAATAGAATTACATTGAATTAAAAAGCTTCTTTGAAGCCTCAGAAACAATCAACAAAGTGGACATACATATGGGAGGAGAAAAAGTATTGACAAAGCAAAATTTGATAAAGAATTTATATTCAAAACATAAAAAGACCTCAAATTACTCATAGCAAGACAACTTGTAAGCCAATTAAAATGGGCAAAGGAGTTGAAGAGACAGTTCTCAAATGAGCACATGCAAACATATAAATATGTTCAACATTACTAACCATTAGAGAAATGCAAATTAAAATTACAATGAGATATCATCTCATGCTTATTAAAAGGGCTATTATCAATAAGGTGACAGGTAAGTACCAGAAACTATGTGGAGAAAAGGGAATGGTTACACATTAATGTTGATTCAGGATGGTTACAGCCATAATGGAAAGCAGCATGGAAGTTCTTCAGAAAAATTAAAAATAGCATATCCTATGCTCTCACTACAATATCTATCTATCTGTCATCACTCTAAATAGATAGATTTAAATTTGTATGTCAAAGAAATATCTGTGCTCTTACATTTGTTCCTATGCTATTCATAGTAGCCAAGATATGGAATCAACCTGTTTTTTTAAGTCAGCGGATGGGAAGAGAAAGTGAGTTATTCATGCACAATGTATCTATTCAGGCTGGACTTGATGTCACATTCTGTTGTCTCTCTGTGGAGTGCCCTGCCCTACCTGGGAAATACCAACTCATCTTTCTAGACCAGCTAAAATGTCACCCTAGCTGTGCTTATTTTTCTTGATTTATTTTCACATCATCAGTCTTTTTCCTTTGAGCCCTGCATCTCTTTACTTTATGGGGCTGCAGAATTTTTTGGTCAGCTTCCCCAATAAACAAAAAAATCCCCTTGAAGGTAATAATTGTATTGCTAATCCTTATATCTGTTGCTGGCATACTGCTCATCAGAAAAAAAATATTATGGAATTTAATCAACTAAAAAAAGTAAAGAATATAGCTTTTAGGAAGAAAGAGGATAAAACCAGAGGACATTTGGATAAACGAAATAAACAGGCACAGAAAAACAAATACTTCACTTCTACTTTTATGTAGAATTTTAAAAAGTTGAACTCACAGAAGTAGAAAGTAGAATTACAATTATCAATGACTGAGAAGGTGGAGGGAGTGGAGTTGAGGAGATATTGGCCATAATTTCAGGTAGGCAGGATGTGGTGATGTTGTCATGTAATCACAGGTAAACAAGAGGCCGCAGGAAGAGGCCTGGGAGTTTGACGCCAGCTAGGAGACATTAGTAAGAACTTGTCTCAAAATACAATACAAATGGCTGAATATGTAGCCCAGTACATGCTGGATTCAATTCCCAGTAATACACACACACACACACACACACACACACACACACACACAGAATATATGTGGAATACCACATGTTACAACTATAGGTAGTAACAACATGTTATTCTTGAAATTTTCTAAATGAATACATTAAATTTTCTCACCACAAAAATGACGAGTATCTGAGAAAATGTATGTTAATTAGTTTAATCTACTTATTTACAGTGTGTAGATATTGGAAAATAACATGTTTTATACAATAAACACATACCATCATATTCAAATTTTCAAAATAAACAAATAGATAAATGATACAAAGTTGCCCAAATAAGGTAAACTGAGGTTACATAACAATAATAGCTTGTTTCTTACATGCCACTGCATACATGAAAAATAAATTTCTCTCAGTCTATTTTCTGCTCTTACACAAAATATCCAAGACTGAGTAATTTGCAAGAACAAAACTTTATCAAGCACAATTTTGAAGGTTGAAATCTCACGATTGAGTCAGTCCTCGTGGATCTGCTGAGGGTCCCACGAACCCTGCATCCTGGTGGGACCATCATGACAGGCATGCAGACAAGAAGAGAGGATGCATGGAAAGACAAACCAGAGAGATCTAGGACCAAGCTTACGCTTTTTATAACAACCTGCTCTAGTTGGAATTAACCAGAGCATCTTGGTAACATTAACCCTTCCCATCGCTGTGCTGCTCAGGGTCTCGTCACATGCGCCAGGCTCCACCTCCCAGCCCTGCCACGCCTGGGAGCAAGCTCCGGCCAGGAAGCTCGCGGGGCAAAGTCAGACTATGCCCAAGCCAGGGCTCTTAGAGAACTATTTTAAATGTAAAATTTCTGCTTCTGATTATTTGGCTATATGTATATACACAATATGCATGCAGAGTTTCCATTTAAAATTAAATAATATAAAAAATTATTTCGTTTATGTTTTTTAACGAATTAGGTAGTTTTTCATTTTCAATATTTGCAGGAAACTGGTAGTTAGATACATATCAATGAAAAAATATTCTGTCATGTGTGTTGAATATTCAGAAGAAGCCCATATGGATCTTACAGTTCTATACCACCTTTGAGGTGACAATATATTTAAACACTGTGGTCCTTTGTAGTTACTCAGTATTGTACAGAAATTGTACAGTAGAAAAAATATTAATCATTTAAGCATTTCTGAATGGTTTGGTTTTTTAAAGGAATTTGACGATAAATATAAGTTTAACAAAGTGTATTGCAGAACAGTAAAAGCATTCCTTGGAATATTTTATAACAATTATTTATAAAGATAACATATACAGAGTGAAAATAAATGAGTCTTTCTAAGCATAGCATATCATCATACTTGGGGGGGATATTAGATATTGTGTTTTCCAAGTTTGACCTCTTTCACCTTTCATGTAAATTTCTTTGTATGTATACGAATGGTAAAGAGGGGTAACTATGTTTACCTGTAGAGCTAATGAGCCACATAAATTCAAATTGATATTTTCTAAATTAATAAAAATATTACCAATATTTATAATTTTGTGTCAGACATTATGACTTGTCTTTGAATATTCACTTTCAGATAATCCCCTCATTAGTTTTCTTGTTAGATATGATTTCTTCCACCTTAACTAAAACTTTTTAGAACCTAAAAGACTGTCTCCCAACATAAAGCTTTTTTTGTTGAATGAGACTGGCTTAATCCTGGGAATAAAATACTGAGCAAAATTATTAACAGCAAAAACTTCTTTCCTAAGAAGTCTCATATTGTGAATGTATCTTCTGTGTAAATTTTTGATTAAGTAATGCCATGATTTAGACCATTCTCTAATATGTATCTATTCAAGGTCATTTCCATAAAACAATATGTCAAATGTATAGTTTATTTTGACATGAACCTTGTTGTAAACACTTAAGATGTTAGAACTGTACATATGATATAACTTTTAATCACCATTATGATCACTGGTTAGGTCCAGCTTATTGAATGCATATATATGTTTTCCATTTTTTCAGTATAAGTCAAAATTCTATATAACCATAATAATGGCTACATTCAGATTACTTTAATCCAACTGGAATCTTTCCAGTCAATATTTATGATTTTGTTGAGCATATTGATCTATTTATCACATTGTCTCTAAAAAGTACAGAACATGAATTTCTACCACAGAATACATTTTAATCTCTGCATATCATTATAATTCAAAAATTTGTTCAACTTCATGAAGAAAATAATGTTTTTCTTGTTTTCATGTCTTCCTTTCTCTGAGTATGAGGTATTTTAATATTAATTATGTTTTTTCCATTTTACATGTATGAATGTCTTACATATAATATTTGGAGTTGATATTTAATGTGTGGTATTTTGTGCATATTAAAAAATTCCAATACCTTCTCATTTTATTTGTCACACTATTTATGCAAAGCCATAGGTTATTTCTTTACTATGCTTTATAGTACAAAGATTTAAATAATCAGTAAGTGAATGAATATCTTAAAAATAAAAATTTAATATCTATAAGTGAAGAGATTCTTCACCTACAAACCATGTATAAGCTGTTATTTGAGACCATAAAAGAAGTAAATTTGTTACTTGAGTAGCTATTTGGACACATTCAATTGTATTGTATAGCTACAAAATGCCATTAGGTCTAAGAAACACATGGTTTAATTCTTTGTTATGATATTCTTCCATATTTTCTTCCATATAGGTAATTAATAAGCAAGAATATAACACACCTGGGTAATGAACTAGTCATAAATCTCATTTTAAGTGACTGAATAGCTACATAAAATGAGTATGATTATAATTAGTCAACCTCATGATTTTAGTTTAAATGTGACTTTTATTGTTAGTATTTTTCAATCAAGAGCATTAAGGGTCTGCCTAGATGTGGAAAATATCTCCTTACTAGAATGATTCCAGTTTATGTCAAGCACATACAAGGTAAGATTTTGTTTTCAGTTTCAAAACATAGCCTGAATAAACTGGTAAAATTTCAGATTGGCAAATTATTTTAGAAATATGATTACAATGCCACCTAACTCCAGTTCAGTAAAACTATTTATAAAAAAAATAGTGTTAAACTTATTACATTTCTGCCTAGAATTGAATTAAATGATCTAGTGATAAAAATCAATGATTAAAATTTTATTTTCTGAATACCTCAGCATAAAGTAATAAAATCCTATATACATGACCATTGTTCAGAGTAATAAGGTAGCTTATGTTATTTAAATCTTAGAAATGATAGCTATTTACATATTTCTGAAGAACTCAAATTACTTAATATTAATTAAATATTTCATGATCAATGGCATTATAAGAAAAGTTTCTTAAATGCAAAGAATTGGTTTAAGCACTTTAGATAAACCAGTGTATTAATGAATATTTTGGGGACCTTGGTTACAGATTTCAAGCATAACTTGGATACTTGTTTGATTCTTATTAACTGTATTATAGCTATCATTATATAAAGCTGCCTTGAGGTATTTTCTTTTTTAAGGGTTAAAAAAACAATAAAATGAAATTAAACAAAATAGTGATAAGACAGTAGGAAATCCACAATAGTTACTGTGTCACATAATGTTATTCTCTAAATGATTGCTCAAACTACTGGCTTTCAATTTGCAAAGTCAATCAAACAATTCAAGTTTTAGGTTGTTTCTTTACATGTTATCATCGCAATCCACATTCTTCCAAATCAACCAGTTATTTGATGTGTGTGTGTGTGGGGTGGGTTCTTGTCTCACAGCTGGCACCCTGGCTGGCTCATGGTGAGAGTCGTGCTCTTTCCTGGTTCTCCCTGGCAGGCTGGGCTGTGGCTGGGGTATGGGGGGCTGTGTAACTTCTTCCCTGTTTCTTCCCAGCTGGAAGGGGTGCTCAACTATCTTAAATTATACAGATTAAGCCCCTTGGTTTTTTTGGTACTATATGAATGTTACATATTCCGGTAAATATGAATATAACTCCATAGTATCTATGTATTCCTTATAATTTTCTTCATAGAACTTATTATTTTCTTTATATGGTTTAAATTAAGTACAAAATTTATTTTT
This sequence comes from Dolichotis patagonum, assembly GCA_004027295.1. Classification (NCBI taxonomy): domain Eukaryota; kingdom Metazoa; phylum Chordata; class Mammalia; order Rodentia; family Caviidae; genus Dolichotis; species Dolichotis patagonum. The sequence goes on along the minus strand of PVJX010016425.1, from coordinate 19,523 downwards.
AGAGTTAAGTATACAAACATAATGGGTTAGAAATTTTTCAATCAGTTTCAAAACATTTGCATAGAAAAGCACGTACTTTTTATAATATAATAATTTCCTTGATAAAAATAAGAACAGATACATACACACATAACTTATCAGATGGGAATAGATTTTTGAATCTTATATGAAAAAGAAAGGAATATTAACCATTCCACCTCAGTGAACCATATACATCAGACATTTACAATTCAAGGAAATACAATGTACTAACTTACTAGCTAGAGACCAATGCACTATGCAGTCATGTTTGTTAATCAGCTCTTGTACTGAGTCAACTCTTTTATTTCCTTTTCAATTATGAAACAAATACAGATATATAAGGTGATGCTTTACACAAGAAGAATTTTTTAAATTAGCATATATAGTGATTCTGTTTAATTTTGGCTAAATTACTGCTTTTTTGTGAGAAATGCTCATTTTGTTTACGGCAAATGCTCATTTTATTTGTGGGAAATGGTTTTTTTGTGGAAAAAGTTATTTACATTCATAATGACATGATAAAGATTCTCGTTTCACCAGTACATTCTGGTACCAACTTGAGAAATATTTTTTAAAGAACACTGAAGTTGCCTATTTAGAAACGCTGCCTACTATCCGTATTTAAGCCAAAATTCATTTCTCTAGTAAAACTACTCAACAAAGAGAAGAAATCTAAAGCAGAGCTGGCAGCCAGATCCCTCTCTGCGAGCTCCACAGCCCGTGTCTCTCTGCATCTTGACTCCACATTTCTTGGAGAGTAAGCAAGGTTTTAAAGCAGCCCAGAGCTTGGGGAGCCACAACTCAGCTGCAGCCCTACAAAGTAATGCACCCCCTGCGTCACACAGTAATCCATCTCTGAATAGCTTATTATATTTCCTCCAAATTAACAAGATTTATCACTGACCTAAAAGAAACTAACAAACATGACCTGTACTAGACCAAATCCAAACTTGGGTTATCACTTCTAAAGTCTGCTTTTTTGCTGAAAGTCTATGCATTTCTGCCATCTCAACAAATAGTTATTTGGGGCTAAACCCTTTGTCTCTTATCCACATCAAAAAAGAATATAGATTTTGCCCAGTGAAACCCAGATCTCGTACTTAGGCAGAAAGGAGAGAACATGGCTGCTCTGATGGAGCTATGCATATATGTACTCATATCAATCATAAAATAATGGGTTTCTGGTACATATTCTAATTCTTTTATTTAAATAATCTAAAATAAATTAAATAGTAACAGTAGTGTGAAGTGGGGAAACAATATTTTTCTTAATATTTTTAACCATATTAAAAAGTAAATGAGATGAAAATGCCTTCTATTACTAAAATAAATGTCAAAAGCATATTCTTAAGAAGCATATTAGAGACTTACTGATTAGATATTTTATTACTTTTGCTGATTTCCCTTGGTACTTTACCACTTAACTATGAAACATTGATCTCATGGTTGCCTGCTCTGTACATAGTAAGCACATGGTATTTTTTTAAATAGAGTCCATAGCTCTAAGAGATTTCTCTTTTAAAAGGGCAATGGTATTGTTTTAATTTACTTTTTTAAAAAATCACAAACTAATAAATTATTTTCTCTTTCAGCTGAAAAGTTTGAAAGCTTACAAATATATCTCAGGAGATTATAAAACTCTGTCAAAGGTTGCTTTGACTTTAAATTTGCTGATATTTCTGATCTTTACGTAATTTTCAGTTAATCTTTTTTCTCAGATAATACTCATTCCCAAAATGGCTTAAATCTGTGGGGGTTCATTTGAGATGCTTTATTATAAACATAATTCATATCAAACATAAGATAATGGGTTTCTGGTACATTTTAAATAAATTTTAGTTGCCTTATTTAAATAGTCTAAGGTAAATTAAATAGCAAAAATAATGTGAAGTGAGGAAACATTTTTCTCAATATATTAAACATATTAAAAGTGTGAATGAAATTAAAATGCATTTAAGAATATAATGAATGTTCTGTATTTGAAGATAATTTATTAGCAAAGATATCTTAAATACATGGCATAAAAAATGAGGAAGTTGTTTTGTATTATTTTACAATAATTATGAGATGATATTTTATGATGATATAAGTGTGAGAGTCAAAATTTTAGAAAATGCATACTTTGATAAACTGTGGCTTTCAGTAATTTTGTATTATAAGTGAATCAGGGTTCTTCATGCAAAAACTATGCATAGTAAGTAGTAAATAAGGCACAGCTGTGTAGGTTGAAATTAGAGAGCTGGCATGATTCCATTGAGTTGTGCCACCCTTCCTCCACCTGCTACCACAGGATTCTCTGCACAGTCTGAAATCCACTGGCAACCCTTCTTCCATTCAATGTGGAGGACTCCAGCAACTCTTTCTCACATTCCCATGCTTTCCTGCAGAAATAAAGCTATCCATCACACACACACATCATTTGAGTACTGAGAATCTATGTATCCATATGTATATGTATCTATATATCACCTACATGAGATATATAATATTGAATAAACCCAAATATCATAGAATATGAAACCAAATACTGGACTAATGGACTTTATTTTTTTTGCTTGCCACATGTCCATTTGGCAAGAGTGTACTGCCAAAGCTAGTTCTCCATCAATTCAACCCTCTCTTTCCGTCAACTCTTATTAAGTCGATTAGAAAAATTCACTTTACATTTAGGTTCATTAGTTTATTAATTGACACACTGGGAAGGTTGCAGCTCTTTGGCAGGCATATTGTATGTCATTTTTTGCAAAAATATTTGATAATATTTGCCTTGGTATTTTAGTGAAAATATCTTAATTTTCAGTAGATAAAAATAATTTACTTTCAAAAACATATGTAAAAATCAGAAATAATGTATTACAACTTAGTGACAATTGATAGATTTCTAAATTCTGCCTCTCATAAAAGGCGTACTCGCATTGAGATTAATATTCACCAGCATTCATAATCGGGCTCAATTTGAAAAAATGTGCACTGAGAATTTACTATGTGAACATTACTTACCTAGGGGTTGCAAAAATTGCAAAACTTGTTAATATTAAGAGGCAACTAGGAGGTTATGATGCTTAGGAGTTATTTAGTCTTTATGTGATCAAGTGAGAGTAGGGTAGGTTTGGAAAATCTACCTCCTACCAACACCAAGACTAGAGTACAAGCAAAAAATGGTGCAGGTAGCTTTATAAAGATAATTTTACACTATTAACTACTGAAAATAATGATCACAATATTATTAATGCAAAATAATATGAAAGTAAATTATAAATATTCTTTTTGAAAGTTTAATCAATAGAAAATAAAACTCAATAAGATCATTTTGATTCAACCATTGGGTTGTTGGATTTATACAAGACATTGGGTATACATTTGGTACATCAGACATATAACCCATATACCCAGAAAATGCTTTCAGCTTTTATATTTCTTGATTTATTTATTGCTGCATTTTACTTAGGTTAATAGGCATTGTATAATAACTAACCAGTGGAGGAAATGTGCAAGGAAAATAATGGTTGTGGTCCAAGGCAAACATGTGATTAGTGTTATTTTAGAAAGACAAGTCATAGAAAGGACATGGCATAATTCAGATAATTTTGGGATCACAAACATTTTGTAGTGGCAGTGGGCTGGGCTTTAAATGGTGGGTGGTTTTAGGATGTGTGAAAATGACATTTTCCTGTGCATATCTCTTGTGAGTAGCAAATTATAACAATTATAAATTGTCCTTGTACAGACAAGTACAAGGACAAGTGAATTTGCTCCACAAATCTTTGTATGTTTAGACTTGAATTAAAATGCATTTGTGTATGTGTTTAAACCAGTAATAGCTAAATGCTTTTATTTTGGGCCAAGAAATGATAGAACAGGCTTACACTTGACATTAACATAGTAGGTCGATGATAGGTAATTTCATGGCTTTTTATTTGTGCTTATCACTTATTACCATTTATGCTTGCAAAGCAGTTATTTATGTTTCTATCCCTCTCTTGCAGATATAGAACTAATGTGACTGTATTGATCTGTATCCTAACACTCAGCTACCCTGACAAAATACATTCTTGATCAGAGTTGAAGGCTCCTTCCATCAGCCAAATTGATTAAAAGTGACGTTTGACAAAGTGACTAATCAGCGTAGTAGTCAGTTCCCTTCGGTGCAGACACTATCCGCCCAGACAGTCCCTCACTGACCAAGGGGAGATGGAATTAGAATAAAAGGTCATGAATACTCCCACCATACTATTTAATGAGATTAATTAACATCCAGATTCTTCCATTCAGTAGATCTTTTTTCCCATTTTAGGCACAGTATACATCCAGTATGTATGCAGAAGATGCCCACAGTCTTCAAAACCCATTCACATATTAATATTATATAGACTGCATTTCTTAAGTTATTATACTCATTTATATTGAACAACTTCTAGTTTGACCATTTATTTTCTGACCGACTTTCATGCTATAGTAAAGAACACTTTTTAATGTGGTGCACAGTTTTTTTTTTTAATTAAGGCAATGGAATTTTTACTGTTCAATTAAAGTAGTCTAACACTTTTCATGATTAATACCTTTCACACATACCAAAGAACACTGAAGAATATGTAAGTGCTTGTATAAGAGCAAGGATTTGAGTCATTAACAAAATAAATATAATAACTAAAAAACATTCAAATGTCAATAAGAATTAATGTTAATCCTTGACTTTTTTTTCATTTATTTACTTTATCGTATATCCACTGGCTTCTTACTCCTCAATGATTGATATATTTTTTATTCTGTTGCCAAAATTGCCATATTTAGCCAGTAAAATCTCTGTAAATTTGCCCCTATGTTCATTTGCTCCATTCCTGTTTTTCATTGAGTATTCCCTGGCTTTCTCATGGAACAAGATAGTCTAGACTTATTGAGACCAAGAGTCACGGTTTCTCTACTTGAAAAATGCCATTTAGAGCTTGAGATCAAAGCATTAGATGGCACATTGCTATTAAAATATTATTGCTACGAGTCTCTCACAAATGACAGCGCTAGTATATAAAGGTGTAGATGTAGATACAGATAAATGAATATTTGATACTAATAATGACAATCAAACTGATGTTATATAAGAAAATGTCTTGTTTAATCTCAATATAACTCATTTGCTCAAGCAAAAAATGTATCAAAAGAAATTTTAGAAAGTCCAATTCATGATGCTGTAAAAAAATAAAGCCCATAACACTATTAAGTAGTTTGATATTTGTTTATAATTCATTTGTATATAACATTTACATAAATTACTATGAATGTATATGGTTCTACAATGCTTTAAGACTGTCCATGGATATAATCAATGCCTTCTATGCCATTTTAGATATGTGCAAAGTTTATTTTCCCTATGTACTTGCATACAGAGATATGCACTATGAAATTTATTAAATTAATACTATATATTATTGTTCAAAATAAAAATGTCTTCACATTTAAAAAGTGAAATACAAATAAAAGTGAAAATAAAACAAAAGTGAATAAAGCTTGATAAAACCACATAAACATGTAATCCACACTACTAGCAAGAGTTTTAAAGATTCTGTTATCTCACAAATTATCTTATGTCTTACAACTCAAATCTTATCCTTAAATGAAACATTGAGAACTTTAATTCCATAGATTTTTCTTCTGTAGAAATTCATACAAATGAAGTCACCTAGTATATACCAAAAGATGACTGTTTTACACTATATTTAAATTTAATTTTAAATGTTAATTATGTATTTAAAGAGAATACATAAACTTGAAAGTTGTTCTTTTTTACATTGTAGCAAAAATTTCTAACAGTTGGTCCTTTGTTCAACTGGAGATATAGTACAAGGATCTCAGGAGATACCAGGTTCAAAATTCAAACTGGATTCACATGTGACCATAGATTAATAATGTCTGTGTGTAATTTCTTCCAAAGCAGCAAATAATCTATAAAAGATAAATCTATACATAATTCTAATTTGGGAAGGATATAAGATTATTTTGTGTGTAAGAGACAGGTTCTTTCAAAATATTCCACCAAGTATCAATAATTTTCAGGAAAAAAATTTATTTCTGAAAAAAGCTTAAAATAATTTTTGCCACCTCAAATTTAGTTATAGAACCAGTGTGTTTAACATTTTTTCTCCACTGATGTTCTATGAAATCATGACTATCAATGTCCTGAGGCACATGTACTCAATTGATAAATTCTTAATGAGGCTTTACCACATACAATTCACAATACTAGACATTAGAGCTACAAGCAAAGTAAATGTGATATGTACAGCTTTGGAGGAAATAAAACACAACCTGATACAGAGAAACAGAGGGGAGGCAGAATAGTTGAGTGTTGTAAGAGGCAGGTTATTGCCTATGGGATAGGAAAATAGTAGTCATGTAAACTGCATGGGATGAGCATTCCAGACAACAAACCTAGTTACAAAGGATTTTTCTTTCAGGATGAATCTTGGCAGTTCAAACTTCCACAAGAAATCTAGAACACAGTAGCACAAAGATAAGGACAATAGCAGCATAGGACAAGTGGGAAGAAACCACAAGAGAATTAAACAAGTTCTGTTGACAATGAAAAGCTGTATCTCATTAATTCTCAAGGCAAATGGGAACTGCTAAGGAATATTAAGCAAATAAATAACATAATATAATTTGTATTTTTAACAGATTGCTCTGATTATCCAATTGAAAATGAATTAGGACCAGAAGTGGATTTCCTAGAGACCAGTAAGGCTGATACATGCATGATTGCTATGTACAGCTGGTAAGTTAGCAAAACAAACATGCTCTAGCTGCCCCAGTCTGCCAAAGAGGGAGTGATCGTAGTATGGAATCCAGTGCTGACTGAGGACTGAAAGAAAAGAGAAGGCACAGACACACACATGCACAAACTCATGGTAAAAGAGTAGGACTTACAAATAAATTTGTTGTGTGGGTAGCAGAAAATGATAAACAGTGAGTAATTTCTTGCATAGAGAAAAAATGATGCCAGGAGCTGAGCCTGGTAGCACACACCTATAATCCCAGCACTCAGGAGGCTGAGGCAGGAGAATCTCTGTGAGTTCAAAACTAGACTGAACTACAGAGTGTGAACCTGTCTCAGAAACGAACAAACAAACAAAAAGGATGATTGTAGTATTCAGGCGTGAGGTATGAATAGCAAAGTTTGAACTTAGGAAAATTGAGTTTCTTGTGACTCAACTACGAAATGATGTCAGAGACATATGAATGTGCATGCTGAAATGAAGGTCTAAACCAACCTATGTATAAAACTGATAGAAGTTAAGTTTTCAGTGCTATGTAAGGCCATTGAGAGAAGGTTATCAACTAAAGCTACAAAGCAGTAGGCTGACACGTGAGACCCACTAGGACTTCTACATGGTACAGTGGGCCAGAGGGAAGGATACAATAAAAAAAAAAAAACAACTTAACATTCAGTCCACATGGGGAAAAGAGAGCCAAGAGCACGGCGGGAGCCAAGAGAAGGGAGTGCTGCTGTAAGTAGGAGATAATTAACTGTGTTGAATCTTAAAGAGTTTTCCGGTTGGATGTTGGTGGTCACACTGACCAAGGCACTGTCACTGGAGCATTGGAAGTGGAAGCCAAAGTAGGGTGAGTTGGTAATTGATGAGTAAGGAAAAGGAACTGGAGAAAGCAAGTAACAGTAACAATGAGAAGGTAGAATCTGAAAGGAAAAAGAAAAATGAAAATGATAGCTATGAGAAGTAGATAAAGGGGATTATTTTGTTTCAGTTTAAATGAAAAATTCTAGCATAAGTTTGAATCCTTAATGGAAATCTGTACATAGTAGTTTTTCTCCATGCCATTATTTTTTTTAGTACATGGTAAATTTCTACTCTCTCTGAGGTTTAATATTACTTATGATGTATTAGAATGTCAAGAAACATGTTTGTAATCCAAGAACTCACTGAGTAGCAGGTAAGAAATTCTTTATCTTGTTGGGGTCAATAGTCATATATGAGGTCTATTCGGCTATTGGACTGCTGACAGCTACTCTTTGCTCCCTCAAAAACACTTTTACTCAGTCAAAGACCTATGCCTCCAAATGAAAAGTGAATGTTTTGCTCTCTAGGTCAGAAGAGAAAAAAGAAGCAAAAAAAGAAGAGAAAGAGATGATAAAGAAGAAAGCAACTTGTGTTCTACCTGGCTTCTTTAATGTAACATAAGGTCATGAGCTTTATTTGTTTAATGTTTGTAGTTTGCTCTTTCAATTGTTGTATCGCATGAATACAAAATTTTATTTGCCATTTTCCTGTTAACAAACATATACTTTATTTCAATTTAGAATCTATTATAAATAATGATGCCATGAACATTCTTACATTCATTTTTTGGTGAAGATACACACTTAGTTCTCTTAAAAACACACTGGAATTCTTGGATTATACAAGATGGTATGCTCTTGGAGATAGTGAAAAATAACTTTTAAAAGGAAATGTACAGCAGACTAATATCTAGAATACATGAAAAATTCACAAAATTACATTCCTTGAAATGTAAGATCCAATCAGAAATGGGCACTAAAATGAATAGACATTCCTCAGAAGTAGTATAAATGGCCAATAAACACATGAAAAAATGTTCTACATCACTTGCCACAGAGAAATGCAAAATAAAACAATACCGAGATTCCATTTTTCCTCAAAAGGAATGACTTAGATCAAGAAATCAAATAATAACTAACGTTGGAGAGGAAGTAAAATAAAAGGGACCTTTCTGCATTGCTGGTGGGAATGTAAACAAGTGCAATCATATATAAATCAGAATAGAGATTCTCCAAAAAATTAGAACTAGAAATTTCATTCAACCCAATTATTTCCCTTCTTTGCATCTTAGAAAGGTACCACAATTCATAACAGCTAAATCTCAGAAGCAGTCTATATGCCCATCAACTGATGAATGGATAAAGAAAATGTGTCATTTACACACTTAAGAGTACTACTCAGCTATAAAAAATAAACTTGAATCATATGGCAGAAAATGGATGCACCTTGAGAACATAAAGTTAAATAAAATAAATCAGATACATAAGCTTAAATATTGAATGGTTTACATTGTATGAGAAACCCAATTTAGAAATAAAGAGCAAAATAAAAGATAGGAGGAAGTCCAAAGGTAGAACTTTCTCAGATTAGAAAGTGATCAAGAACTGGCAGGATGGGGGCTACAAAAGAATCACAAGGAATGTAATCATTACATGTTGCTACCAAGTGCTAATCAAAGTTAAAAGTAATTGCATCAATTATAGCAGTATGGAGGTTTTTGTTTGTTTCAGATTTGCTCACTGTTGGTCAATTTTAGCCATCATAATGAGTGTGAAAAATATCTCAGTGTGATATTAACTTCTGTCTCATTTGGGGGGTTAATGTTTTATTGTAAAATATCCCTAGGTGATTAAAATGTGTACGTGGGTTTGATACTACCAATTTAGGGGGCCAGGGCTGCAGCTCAGCAGCCCAGTGCCTGCCTGGAAAGTACAAGGTTTTGAGTTCAATTCCCAGGGGAAAAGCAAAAGAAAAAGAAAAACAAAAACAAAAAGAAAAAGAAAGAAACTACTAATTTAACCCCTTTATCATGGAGTGGAAGAACCGCTGCTAGAAGTGTCATCATACCTGTGAGCTGGGAGGTCAGGAAACGGTAAGAAACTGAGAGGAGGTGACATAAATTAAGAGCAGTTTAAGAATGAAATGCTGCTGTGGAAAAGACAACTAGCTCATCAGAGATAACACAGTCAAAGGTCAGATGCCAAGATCAATGCTGAAACTCCTAATATGAATGTCAAAGTGAGGATGGTAAAAAGAAAAATCATAGCCATGATTGCTGATGTTCAATATTGAGAGAGGGAGGTCTGCGCTGGGTTGTTTATCTCCAGACTTTATCAAGATTTCAGCAATAAGGGAGGAGCTTTTGATTGATCACTTTTGTATCTAGAGTTTGTAATCTGAACAACTACTTCTAAGATAACAATGTGCAATATATTAACTAATGTTAATTCCCTACTGTTTTCTTGTTTGAAATTCTGTATCATTTTTATTCCTTTTTTCCATTTTGTTTTTTTTAATTAAAAAGTAAAAAAAAATTAAAAAGAGATATGTAAAAGTGATCATTTGGAACAGAGGTATATATACTATATTTCTCCTATATTTAAGAGGAATTTAAGAAAAATTTGGGAGGGCTTCATGGAGTGGCTTTCTAAGTAAACATCTGGGTTTCAGTAAAACCGAGAAGCTAAAAAGAAGAGTAAGGACATTTAATAAAAGCAGCTAGAAATTCCACATGGCAGTGGAAAGCAAGTGAGAGAGAAATGGTAGGCAGATTGTAGTTTCAACATTAGGACAGACAGGAGTCCCAGCTATAGGGTTCACTGTGAAGCCTTGTGCATCTGATGGTGTTATTATCCGGGTGTGCACTGCACTATGGGGTTAGCTCTAATGGTCCTTTCTTGAGGGAAGCATACAGTTTCCTTATTGAATTCCCTTGAAATTTTCCTTGTTATGTGGAACTGCTTTCTCAAATGAAGTTGTAAGGTATTATAAAATTGAGATAGGATTTCCTTGGATGAAAAAATACATATTTTCTAGTCAAATAAACTGGAGAAAGGCTAAACAATTACTAATGTCATTCTAAATATTTTGTGAAATTATCTGTTTAAAATAAGGCAATTTTAATTTAGCTTAATCATATTTTCTAAGATGCCTGCTTATAAAACCTTGATGGATAATGACTTTTACTGAACTCTACGGAAAGTACTGTAAATGCTTTATAAATAAATAACATATATTCTTGGTGTTAAAGAATATCTATTTGATATATTTCATATTTTAATCTACGTAGCTACATTCCTTTGAGCCCATGATAAGTTCAGTTGCTCATAAACTCTCTAAATTTCATTTAGTATTATATTTGAAATAATGCATGGCTCACATAAATTCTCAAGAAATATTAGCTATTACTATTTTTATTATTTTTGTTATTTTTCATATCTGTCGTAGGACTACAACCAAACATCGCCTCTAGGTGTACATAAGAGGGTAAAATCTAGCTCCTACCATTAGGAAGAGATAGTGCATAACTGTGAAGAATTCCAGGAGAAACACGGAACCTCATCCAGGAACTCAGGCTAAGGAGTAGCCCCATTACTGGTTTCCATGGAAGTGTGAATCATTGCTAGGAACTGGTATGACCCTTGTGGGATTGAGAGCATCCAAGCCTGGGAACCTATTTATTTGAGGCTCTTCAAGGTTTGTGGCCTCTTCATTTGCAAGGCCACAGGCTACACTGCCAACCCCTGAGGGTCATCAAGGAGATCTAAGACACAGGGTTTACTCACCTATCCAAGCTCAGCCACATCCTTGTGACACCTGACAAAGCTGTGAGCAAACTGATCACTACCCTTGAGTTGTATTTGCACCCGGCCTGATCCCTTGGAAATACCTCCACAATCCTTTGCAGCCCCTTCTGCTTTCGAGTTGTCTGCCTTTGACCCATTCTTTTCATCTAAATCCCTGCCATCCTTTATTTTCCAATAACTAGACTAAATATTTAACTTAGGTAAAAATACGCTGATGGTGAAGCTGAATGAAGGTATGCTGTGATAAGATGTCCTTCTGCTGTTCAGTTTTAAGCCTATTTAGAAAATGCACTTAAGCAGTTCTTTGTCCCTCAACACTTTAATTCCTCCCTGAAGGCCTCAGCCCAGAATGTCTTTTCTGTGAAGCAGTTCTCCCAGCCTCCTACCCCCACCTCAGATCAACTTCTGCTTTTTATAACAGAAATTACAAGGACTCTTTCATCTAAGAAACCTATGCCTTTGCCAGCTGTGGGAATAACGTCTCATTCTTCGATGTGCTGACACAGGATAGTATAAGCATGTCTGAAAGGAATATGGTATTGTTTTTCTGTTGTATTAAAAACATTAGAAAATGGCATCTACTTTATTATGCATCGCATTATGTACTGTGTAACTTGAAAAGAGCAACTTCTATTTTGGCATACCGGGCCTTTTGTAAGATGAACAGTAAACTCACTAATGATTAAATGGGTGAGTATATCAACTAAGGAATGGCATTTTTCTGTTGTCATAAAGTATGTGACAAAAACAAACATTAAAAATGATAATGTTTCAATGCCTATATAACATAGCTACGTTTCTTATATTGTAACTGTACCTTAATCTAAACATTTTTCTCCTCTCTGTAATAAAGTATTCTGTCAAACTCACAGCTGGCTAACTGGGATTTTGAAAAACTTGGGTGTATATGCAGATTTATCATAAGCTAAAATGTCAATATTCATATGGCTTCACTTCATTAAATCCACTTTCCCAGCGAGTTGAACTGTGTAAAATGTAGTTCTTTCAAAAGTCCCCAAATTGTGCCAGAGTCAGCAATGCAGCACCTGTTAGTATCATGGTCCTGGTTCACCTCTCTGAGCTATTGTTCAGCATTCTGACAGGCAAGGTTTATGACAGGTAAGCTGAAGGTGAAAAGGATGGATGCACAAATAGTGGAATACAGTGGGGTGCTCACCTCTGCCAGATCGTGTGTGTAAGGCTCTGGGGATGCAAGGTTATACTGCCAACAGCCATGATGGGCGTGTGGGCTGCAGAGACCTTAATTGGGTGCACATGCTTCAGAATCGCTGTGCCCTGATTAGCATTGTGTGGGCTGATCGGCACCAGGAGGGAGCATGGCACTTCCAGGGAAGAGCATATGGGAAGTACAGATGTTCAAAGTGCACCCCATGTGCAGCTAGAATCCTTGAAGAATTGTCATACCCTCTCTTGAGCAAGTACAGACAAGAAGGGTCCAAGTAAAAGTGCTCTCAGAAAAAAAGTCTAAGAGATTCTCTTTCAGAAATTCCCTACTTGGTCTTTGTATTAATAACCATGACTTTAAAATTATGTTTCCTTTAGGCACATAACACATAATCACTATGTCTGAAAGAGATTATATCCATGATACTGTACAGCATAGACTATCAAATATTCTCCCAATAGTAGCTATTGTTGAAGTAATCCAAATGTTCCCAGGTCATAGGATTTATCAATATTCATTATTTATCAATTATACATTAATTAGAAGTTTATGAAGCACCTACAGCAGATAAGATATACTGAAGGGTTAACAGACCTAAGTAAGCAGAAAATGAAGGCCAAATAGGAACTCATTTAGTTACAGAGGACGTAGCGTGGCATAGTGAAATGTAAATTGGATGTCAGCTAAATACTTAGTCCCAGTTCTTTCAATAATTAGCTGTTCTCAGGCCTTACTTTTCTCACTCAGAGCTAAGTATGCTTAAGTACTGACTACAAATGTCCTTTCCAGCCCTAAACCACTGTGACTTTATATGCTTTATCTTCTTATTATGCAGTTAATCTATTCATTCATGTATCCAAGCAAGAATCTCAGAACCTAGTCTGTGCCCAGCGCTATTCTATGTCGTGAAGCTGCTCTGGCAGTGGACACTCAAGGTTGTGTTTTGGCACAACAAAACATAGAAATAAATAATACAGAAGCAACAGAAGTAAAACAGGGAAATAAATGTATTAATTAAGTTAGCTAGGAGAGTCAAAATTTTGTTACTATCACATTTTTGTGGAAATATACCAAAAATAAACATACACTATCAAAGTAACAAGAAGACTTTAGATAGTGATAAGACCCCAAAGGTAAAAAAAAAAAAGTAATATTTGTTCTCAAATATTTACAAACATAAGTTTGTTCTCTCTTTTAAAAAGATGAGACTGTAGGACATTGGATATGAGTTGGCTGCAAGTCTGCCCAATGTACCATTTTTATACTGTAGTCTATGATGAAAGAGAAAACTAGATACAGAGCATGCCAGACACAAAGTCAGGAAGGGGGGAAGGTGAGCCGACTGAACCCCACTCTTACGTTTAAAGTTTCTGTTTTGATGTTATGTGCATCAACACATTCTGTTGGTCCATACAAGTTGAATACAATACATTTTTCTAGAAGAAGGATGGAACATGAAAATCTTAAAAGTGTTTTTCAATTGTGCACATACCTGATGATACTTTTACTAACATCCTAATAGATTTGTCAAAATATGAGAGATTAAACAGTCAAATTTATCATACAAAATGTGAATCTTCTTAATAGTCCCTTGGAGATCTCTGTCCCAGATGGTTCCATGTGCTTATTTCTGCCCAGGTTTTTGGTGGTTGAGGACATCCTCTTAATATTTCCTATGTGAGATTATGCTCTTAACTCTCTCATTTTGCTTTAACAAAAATCTTATATCAAAAGTTCATCACTTAGGATGTGTTACATTTTATTTTTACAAATGTACCTCAAAAATTGGCTGAGCCACCTTCACTAAATCCACATTTAAAGTGCCTTCACTTACTGTACCCAGAAAATACATATAAAATTGTTTTTGGAAGTCAAAAAGGAAATCATAGATAATTGGAAATATAAGCTTTAGGGAAAATTATTAAGCTAAAATTTTAACTAATTTAAAATATCTCCTTGTGTCACATTTTTAAATGCTTCCTATAATTCATTATTTTACACAAATACTAGTTACCTGCTATTCCAAAATACAGATATAGTAAAATACTTAAAGTTCATATGACATATTTCTACTTAAAGCATAAAGTCTTCATGAAAAATTTAAGTGTATAATTTTGCTGAGTATATGATTCTTTAGTAAATGTGTAAAATAAAAAATATTTGCACTACCTTACTTAAGTGATTTTAATTTCTATAAATTAATAAAAATAATAACTTTCTTCATTATGTATGTAGTTAGCATAAGCAATAGCCAAATTGCATATGATCCATTTTACTCACAATGTAGCAGATACATACAAATTGATCTTTGCCAAAGGAATCAAAAATGTCTTCTAAAATAAATTTATTTTTTAGAGAATAAGTTTTCAAAGAATAACAGCTAACAGATTATCCATACCAATTATTAAGCAATGGTTTCCTTCAGAATCTCCATATAAAATCATCTCTAGAGGTAGAGAATTGTAAATCGCATTAGAACACAGAGGTAAATTATATTCAGAAAATAATCACCAACTAATTCAATATTTTCAAGTAGTGAAAATGTAAGGAATCATTGCAATCTAAAAAATAAAAAATAAGTTTCAAATATTTTAAGTACAGTTTTCCTATATTAATGATAGCTTTAATATTTTCATTTGTTTATGTTAAGTCTTAGAACAGATAGAATCACTAAGAAGAGTATAAGGCTAGGAAAATAGTAAACCGTGAGCATGTGATGAGTAGTTAAGGTGGTGTCCTTCCTGTCCCACGGTCTGGGAACCCCTATTTAGTGTCATTGGTGCTTTCAGGTTTCTCATTCTTTTGTAGAAAGACTGTTACCTTCCTTGCCTCAGGCCAGTTGAAGGTAGGGGAATAGTACAGCAGGTGTTGAGAAAGCAATCTGCCATGCTCTGAGAGTTCTCCAAGAGATCTTGCACGGTATGCCAGCAATTCAAGCCTCTGTCTGTACTTTATCACAGCCATCCTCCGTAGCAAGCAATCTTCAGTGAGAAAATGATGTCTTCTTTTGGGACAAAAATCAGACTTGTTTCCTTCACTTTGTGCAACTTATGTTGTAGAGATCTGAGTTTTTATATTCCTCTGAAGATAGTTGTGCTGTTTCTGCTACTGTTTTTGCAGATATTTATCATAGCTAACTTCATAAGGAAAAAAAAATTGTCTTCTTAGCAATACCAGAAATCTCAGTATAGCTTTTGCTTTATCTAGATTGTTCAGATTCCTGTATCATACATTTGAGGTTCAAAGATTACCCAGAGACATGGGTAGGATTTCTTTCCAGAATATATGCTTCCTCCTCTTTTTCTTTATGGGATTTCCCCATTCATTTCTGATAACCATATTGTTTCTTTTTTTTTTCTATTTCTTTGAACTATCAAAAGAGAAATACTTCATTCAAGTATTAGAGATACTTTTCAAGTTGCTCAAACTAAAAGCCTTGACAATGGAAACATTGGTCAATTATATTCCTGTCCTCCAAGCATTGACTCATATCCAGTGTCAGCTTTTATTTTATTAGTGCATGTTTTCAGTATATGCAATTTAGAGTCATCTTGGGGAGTAGTACATGTACATAGTAGTTTGTTTCTTTTTTATTTTAAATCCCCTTCTCCTTTCCTCCCTTCTCTAATTCTCTTACACTTGTTATTCATCTTATCATGTTATGGCATATAGTGTTTCCATCCATTGAGGTTTATAGGTTCCTGTACATGGCATATTCTGATTCTACTTATGTTTCCTTCCTTTCTCTTCTCCTTTCACACTCTTTCACTTGGACCACTTCCCTACTGCAAGAGACTCATCCTTTTATCCCATTCTTTCTGTTCTTTATTATGCTTTTTGTTTATATTTTGCCTTACTCAAATGAGAGGTACTATGTGGTATTTAGATTTGTGTGTCTGGCTCATTTCATCTAAAATGGTACCTTCCAGTTTCATCCATTTTCCCACAAATGTCTCAGATATGTCATTGTTATAAACCAAGTAATATTCCAATATTATTTGGAATATATACATACACACATGCACACATGTACACACTCATACACACACACACGATACATACATCACATTGCTCTTATCTAGTCATCTGTTTATGGGTATGTAGGCTGCTTCCAGGATTTAGCTATGAATTGTGCTGCTATAAACATTGGTGTGCATGTGTCATCATGCATGATTTCTCAAGCTCTTTGAAGGAGACACTTTGGGAGGAAACCTAGGTCACATGGAATTCTTAATTTCTGCTCTTTTTGAGAGATCTCTGTACTGATTTCCATAATGGTTGTACCAGCTTACATTCCCTCCAGCAATGAAGGCAGTTTCCTCCCTCCACCGGAGCCTCACCAGCATTTCTTATTGTTTAATTTCTGAATGACTGCCATTTTTTTGGAATAAGATGGAAACTTAGCATTGTTTTAATTTACATTTTTCTAGTGGTCAGACAAGTTCATTTTTTTCATATATTTGCTCACCATTTGTACTTCTTCCTCTGTGAGTCTTTAGTTTTAGGTGGTTTAATTTTTGAGTGCTCTATATATTCTAGATATTAGTCCTCTGTCTAACGTGTAGCTTTCAAAATGTTTTCCATTCTTTAGATATTGTCTCTTCACTCAGTCCCTCTTTATGTTCTCTAGCGCTTTAGATAGTTGTTTCATAGATTTTCCAGAGTTTACTATCTATGAAAGAATCAGTCCTACGGCAGTTACTCTGCTGAACCAAAACTGGAAACTCTGCTCTTCAATATTAATTGAGAAAGTAAAAATTTAAAGAACTTACTGTCACTATTTATCCATAAATATCCTGTAGTTTGAAGTTCTACACATGCTTTACATTCACTATCATGAAAGAACCACTTTCATCTCTTAAAATTATTGTTAAGATTTTATGACATTTAATAAAAAGATGTATGTATTTCAACAATTGTATAACTGATGATGTAAACAATATGAAACCTAAGTTTGTAAACAAAATCTGAAAATAAAATGTCTCTATCTATAGAAATAACATGGTATTTTTTAGAAAAAAATTGAAATGTTAGACTTATAACCACATTATTCACTAAATCAAATGTTCAGATTCCCACAAGGTTTTCAAAAAAGAGGTCTATTATTCCTATTTCAGTTTTCCATGCAATACTAGTAAGATTGAAGACTTTAAAAATAGCACAATAGATATCATTTTGAATAGATGATATCTATGATGTACCCACAGGTGTTTTAAGTCAGGAAAATTAGTCCATTTAAATAAATTTGATTTGAAAAGTAACATTTTGACTTTGACATACAATGTTCTTAATCCAACACATTCCTGAAGGAAAAAAAGATGGTAGACCGGTAGGTAGCAGGAAAGGGACCCTCTCTGAGAGAGACAGCTTAAATGCCAGAATAAAACACCCTGGAGAGACCCAAACAGAGAGAGATGGACTCTCACAACCCAGGAAGAAAGTAAAGTGCAAAAAACCACTCGAATATGAGGTCCTGGGATTACTATTAGTGAAGCTAAGATCAGCCAGCACGGCACCCTCCTCAAGCTGCCTGAATCCCTGCCGAACCTGAACAAGATATCTGCACCAAAGGGACTCACTTGAGCCACTGGAGCACAGAGTTGAACAGCCCTGCGTGCAGTTCACCCAGACCAGCCCTGCACGCAACCCACCGAGAGGCACCGTGAATTCGCACCACAGCCACACTGAAGTCGGAGGTTGGGGAGCCCAGCAGTTCTTGGGACCCACATCAACATGCAGTAAGTGATGGGAAGAAGACCCTCCCATGGGAAAGGGGAAACTGACTGGACGACATGTTGGATTTGGGAAACAGCTCTAACTCCATAAGGAAGTGGCTGCACTTGGTTGCTCACCTTGCCAAGCGGATTGGTGGAATCTGCTTGGACTAGGCCACGCCCCTGGGGGGGACCCAGTGAGTTGCTACAAATTAATTCCCTGAGATTGGTGCAACTGATGCAGTGAAGGCCTGCAAAGGTTGACTGGCCCGGAGGGGAGGAGCCAGCACACAATGCCCGTGGGTGAACTATAATCTCTGATAACCTATTGAAGAGGGCTAAAGCTCCTAGCCTGCGCTCTCTAGAGGAGCCTTAACCAACAAGAAAAGGATCTGGGAATTACACTGTACACTTGTATGGAAGGAACCAAAAACATGATGAAAGGGAGAAATAAGAAAAAAAAACCCAGCCCTCAACCCTGAGAACACTGATCCAGGAGAGGTAAATACAAAAGAGATTGAGGGCAGCAAAAATGCAACATCAAACACAGAGTTAGTGGACATAAAAAGATATCTTCAGGACCTCCTAAGCAGGTCCAAAACTGAAATATTAATTCAAATTAAACAAGAGATAAGTAGATTAATAAAAGAAGGTCTGGGCACCTCTCAAGAAGAGACAGACAGAAGAATGGAGGAACACAAAAGGTGAGAAACATTTAATGAAGAATTCAGAAAAAACCTAGAATTCAGGAAGCAAATTCAAAGAGATTATCAGGAAACTAAAGACTCCATAGAAAGCTGGCAAAACTGCTTGAAAGAAACCAAAGATAGACTATCAAAAATTAAACACAGGCTTGCAATGTGGGATCATGAAAGGGAAGATCTCTTAAAAATAACAAGGGAGCAGGCAGTAAAGATACAAAGACTGGAAGATGACAAGAAGATCTATAACTTAAGAATAAAGTATGTGAATGAAGAAGCAGGAATCAAAACAGAGGAATTACAAAGGCTATTCACAGAAATTATTAAGGAAAATTACCCAAGCATAGGAAAAAGAAATGATATGCAGAAGTATGAAGCATACAGAACTCCAGCCACCTACAACCCAAACAGAGCTACACCCAGACACATAATAATCAAGATCACAGAAATTCAATATAAGAACAGAATATTAAAAGCCATCAGAGAAAAGAAACAGATCACCTATAAAGGAAAACCCATCAAAATCA
>PVJX010016424.1:0-40358 GCA_004027295.1 Dolichotis patagonum | reverse complement strand
TTGGGATCCAGGGATCTGGGTATCTCTTAGGAGGTGACCATATTTGGTACAGCAAGTCGGGGGAGTTTCCTTCTACTATCTCTGAAGGCAGATATTTTTATCGCCGTTTTGCTTTGTCCTGATTAATGGTGTTGCTCTATTCAATACTGTGTTGATGTGTTCTGTAATGTTGTGTATTTCTTTGATTTTGCTCTACCTAGTAGAAGAACAACTATTGTGAAGACAACAAGATATACAATGTTGCCTGTTACTGTTGTCCTGGTGACCTGCTGTGATGTTCTGTGCCAATTTCACTATACTGTCTCAATTGGCTTTATTGCATCCTTTCTTTTCTGTTTGCAGCTTCACTGTGTGTTCACTTTGTTTGCCTTAATTTTGTAACATGAACAGCTATTTCAGGGAGTATGTGGTTTGTCAACTAGTGATTTATGGTGTTTTTTTTTTTTTGAGGTTTTGTATTGTTTCTACCCTTTTTTCTGTATTGTTTTTTTTCTCTTTAAATAAAATTAAAAAAAAAAAAAAGAAGCTGCTCCCATCCTAGGGCAGGTCATGGGCTGCCTGCGTTTATCTTTTTGGGGGACTGATCATACTGTTCTTGTTAGGGTCTGTATTCTACCCCTATATCCTTCTGATAAAATATTTCTTAAAACATTTAAGGTAGGCTGAATAGTGTTCTTTCACTTGCAACAACGCCATTTGCATGCACACTTCTCACAGCCCTCCATTCCTGACTGTGGAGGGAGCCTCCCATGCCACACATCTGATCCGAACACTGCCTGCTAGAGATGAACCTGGCAGGTACCTTAAGCACCAGGATTTGCTCTTAACAAAGAGAAATACTGGAGGAACCTCCCAGCAATAAGGACAGTGCTATCTCTCAGATCTTCAGGCACCTTCAAGCCCTGGGAGCAACAAGCAGCAATGCATCCAGGCTACAGCACATGTCTCTGGGTCTGCAGCAGGCTGGATCGCGTTAGAGCTGAAGTTCCTTGGCACATTTTTTCAGCTTCTGTGGTCCAGATCCAGACTATCCCCGAAAAGGCTCATGCATTCAAAGTGGGGCTTTGGGAAGGTGACTGGATCATGGGGACGCTGTAACTGATGGGCTGTTAGCAGGTGGGTCTCTGGGGTTTGTTCTCTGCTTCCCAGCTGCCAACACATAAGTAGTTTTCCTCCACCAGCCCTTTCCACTATGCCCTTTCTGCCTGACAGCCAGCCCACGATATACCGTCTTCTAAAACCATGAGCAAAAATAAACCTCACCTCTTTGAAGTCATGAGTGTCAGATATCATATTCCAGTGGCCAGAGAGTGACTAAGACACCAGAAAACACATAATGTGGTGAGAGAAGCTAATAGCCCTTGAGAAATTTGATGAAGATGGAGGCAACCTTCCCCAGTGTGAGAAAATGTGTGGCCTGATACATTCTAAGAGTTTCTCTGTGGTATTTTTTTCTGTTTTGGTACATGGAGCTGCATAACCTGAGTTAGTCACTTAACCTCTTTGAGCTTACAGGACCATTGTGATGCTCCAAGGCAAAGAGATAATCAGTATGGTTGACACTTTTCCCCAACACTGGCACTGTGCTAAAGTTTACTAACCAGAAGTGAGAAAAAATGTCCTTCCCTCAATCTTTCGGTTTGGAGGAAGAACTTCTTCCAAAGTTTGGAGGATCGTAGTTAAATGAACTTCCATGCAAAATGTATTTCATGCAAGTTATACTAAGCTTGGTGTATGAAGCCAGGCAAATTTCCCCTTCTTCTTTATCCTCATTTTCCCCATCCCTGAAATGATACTTATGATATTGCTCCACTTCCAACAGCACTGTGGGGCTCACCTGAGACAGTGGCAGAGAAAGCCTGAGCGCTTCCTGGTCCCTAAAAAGCCTTATCAGCATTTTCTGTTTTCACAGATGCTGCTATCCACATTTTTCTAGTCTCCTAGACACTGTTGATGTGGAGCTGGCTTCAGAAGAGCCCGGCTTATGTCTGCTATGGACAGTGGAAGGGCTGGATAAGACAAAAGAAGTGGGAAGTCAAAGAGCAACCCCCAGTTCCCCTGCCAGGCCACTGGCTGCAGACTTCCAGCCACCACCTCAGTTGGAGACTTCTGGCCTCCCTGTACCTCAGCCTGCCAAGGACACTGCTGACCCACACCCAGGTCAGAGTGTGCTAGCTCTCTGTGCTCTCCAGCCCTCCCAGCCCAGAACAACAGGTGTGTGTGCTTAGTAACTCGAGCCTACCTTCTAGAGTCCTGAGATACTGAGAGAGGACAGACAACTCTTTCTTCGGACAACCACAAGGCCAATAAACAAGTTTTCAGGGAGACCACGGCCAGCTCCACGCTGCATGGGGCCAGCTGTCCCTTTGAAATAGTCGGGGACTTTTGCTTTCTGTGGCAACAGTGGCAGCACCACCACCGCCACTTGTTGGAAATCCATTTGGTGCTGGGCACGGAGACAGCTTCTTTTCATGCCCTTGCCCTTCTCTTCCCCTCCATAGCGCCTGTGAGCAGGGTTCTTGCTAAGAGCACAGACATTGGGATGGACAGGCTTTAGGCTGGTTGTTTGACTTTCTGAAAACGGGTTTTGCTATAATTTTTAAGAAGTATATGAGGAAATGTTTAGTCCAGAGTTTGACACAGAATAAACCTTCAATACAGAACAGCCAAGGACATTATCCAGAAAGCATCCCTACTTTCCCCAGGAGGTCAGCAATGTCCATTTGGCCAGAACCTGAAGCATCCAATGAGCTCATCCTCTCACCCACTGTGTACCCCACCCACATCGCATCCTGGTTACTTCCCAACCCTGGTAACGCTGTTGGTGGAGAGACTAGAAAGAGGTAATCCTCTGGCTTCATAATTCCAGCCTAAGCCAGGCACAGTGGCGAAGGCCTCTAACCCCAGCACTGAGAAAAGCTGGCCCAGGAGGATAGTAAGCTTGAATCCTACCTGGACAACTTTGAGAGAAACTGTCTCAAAATAAATAGTAAAAAGGTGCTGAAAATATAGCTCAATGGTAGAGTGCCCCCAGGAGGCACCAATCAACTATTGCTCAAACTCTTTACCCACAAAACCAGCAGTTTTCAGAAAGACACAAAGGTGAACACCTGGAGATGAAAACTCAAGTTATCTTATTCCAAACACAGTTTATAATCAATATACACAGAACCACCGACCACATGTCTATGTCCAGACTCTGGACAAAGGCCAAAGGGTAAAAATAGATGACAGTGACCAAACAAATTCTTAATTATTTTGATCATTAATTCATCTCAAGGCAGGTTAGGTTAGCACAAATGTACTTACAAATGAGCTGTTTGACTGTTTGGTTGTATGCATTCTCTCCAAGCAACTGAATACATACCTTATAAATTTAATTCCTAAAGGTCTATTTAAGTCATAATGTGTCAGTAATGTTGTCTTTTCATGAAAAACATATTAGAATGCATGAAACATGTATAGACTTATTAAACACAACATCATCTACTGGTATCCGATCCTTCCTTCCATCCTTCCCTCTGGCCATGTGACCCTGAGGACTAGCCCTCCCCCAGTGATGGTCCTGATTCATGCAGCTGCCATAGCACACACATTCTTGCCAGTGTTGGGTTCAGGCTTTCCATAGCACCTGGCATCCCTCTGGCAACTGTCAGGTCCAGGGAGAGATATGAGACCTAAACTGGCCCAGTTGAACTAAAAGAATGTCCTTTTATCCTGTGTGTGAAAGAAAGGTTTCCTTGCTCTCTAGCTAAATATGAACACAGAGACTTCTTGTTCCCATGGCTGCTGGAGGTCATCTTGCAAGTATAGCTGAGGTCTTTCTGAGGACAAAAGTACAGAAGACAAGCACAGCGCCAGGAAGACTACAGGGAAACCAGAGCTGGCCTCACTGTGGTGTGTCCAGGCCACCCCCTGGACCTCCTGCTCTGCAAGATCGTAAATTCTTTTGTTGAATTTTAGGGAGTTTCCTATTATTTACATCAAGAAACTATCAAGTAAGATTCATAAAAGCATTTTGCTGAAGGTATATCTAGAGATGAATGGAAAGGAGGGAACTTTCTTGAGACAATTAGGCAAAAGTTAAAGTAGAGAGTAGAAAAAGGCAAAGTAGAGTAAAGGAGCCCAGGATTAAGCAACAATAATTCTTCCATGGCATTGTTTGACTAGAAGTGCATGAAGATAATTGACTTGATTTGGGAACTATTCACCCCATGGAAAAGGAAGAAGGTTTAAGCAGAGCTCTATACTCAGCCCAGGATGGCTTGGACCTGCATAACCAGAAAAAAGAAAGAATGAGAGCAGGACACAACAGCAAGTCCCATAGCAGAGAACACTGAAGGGACCTGCAATCAACTGCCCATGGTCCCACTCAGCTTCTGGGAACACTTCTAGTGTCTCCAAACAATTTCAAACATAAAGCCCCTGTCAGAAGCTCGTTCCAGCCCTGGACATGCACAGGAGACATTACTACTTTCCTTTCAAAACAACCGATGTTCTTAACCCCTCTACTTGCCCTCAGTCAAGACCACCTCCCCAATTGTGGTCAAAGCCTATTGAGAAGGAAAAATGCCAAAACAATTTGCTCTCATGGACCTTTGCAGTGCACACCAGTTGTTTCGCCTACCATCCACCTACTCATCTTGTGTCTATTAAGAGCACCACATTTTGGCCCTCAGCAAATCATGGGAAATGCATTGGGAGTTTCCTTTCTCATCTCATAAAGTGTTGCTGTACCAGGCGCCAGCACCAGTGCTGAGTCCCTCTGCTTTCCCACCACCCACGGTGATGAATAAATTGCAGACTTTGCATGCTAAATCCCCTTTTCCAGACTCTACTGTGTCTGCCGTAACAACATAATGAAAACTTACCCTTGTAAAAGGGACCAGGCATCCTAGTCCTGGAAGCCAATAGCAAAAGCTTCCCCGCAAAGGGCTATGTTGAGGTCTAGAGAGTGGACAGGAATGCAGGAAAGGGAGCAGGGTTGTGGGATTTCACCCTTCTGAAAAGATATGTCTTTAGAACACCATTGTTAGTATGAATTTACCAACAACCTACATTGTAGGATATACACGGGGTACTCGCATGTGATTTTCAGGAGCGCGCAGAATCCGGGGTGCCTCTCTGCATGTTTCCTGGGACCACATATGCCCCAAGTTCAGATCCTTGTCTGGCTGACCTTCAGCAGCCCCTGTCCTTACTATCCGTGCTTGGGCCGGTGCTGCTGTGAGGCACATGCTCATGGATCCTCTCCGAGGGTGCAGAATAACAGTCCTTCACTTCACAGTTTACAGAGTGCCACAGAGCAAAGTGACACGTTCTCCCTTGAACAGCTGCAAGAGGCAGGTTTCATTCCTCCTTGGCTCCCTTTTCATGACTGCCTCAAAAGCCATGTTTCTTGGCTCTCTCTTGAAAACCACAGGGCCCCTTGCAAGAGGACGGTCCTGCAAGTAGCCCATCTCTTTACCTTCCCCCCTCTGGGGGTACCCCCAGCCCATGGTCCTGTCCTGCTCCAAGGCCCGCCCCTGCATGTTGCTAGGCTCCTGTCCCAAGGGCCACCTGTTTTGTGGCTTCACTAGTAAGTGCCACTGTCCTGTAAAGCTCCTCCGAGCTCAGCTGCCAGGGAAGGAGAGAAGAATTAAGACACCAGAGTTGAAAGATATCAGGCTTCAGAAGTGAGCTCTAAACAGACTTGAATAGCAGAAAGTTCTAAAGGCACTCGTTGAAGTCCTTGTAAAACGCCACCACCTCCTTCATCTGCCGGCAGTCCCCAGCTCCTCTGGATCTCTTTGAGCTCTCGCCTCATCCTGCCACTAGCTCTGAGTCCTGCAAAGGAACCAACAATCCTTTGTATTTCGGCTTTTCAATGGAGAGAGGCTGAAGGGGGCTTGGGATCCCAATCTGGACACCTGTGCCTGCCATAGCATGATTTAGTCAAAAATCCCATGCCTCTATCATCAGGGAAAGATGGCAGTTTTGAGTTGGAAGAGACCTTAAACTTTTATGTCTCCACATGGTTTCCTAGAAGCAGAGGAAGCGGAGGTTCAGTGAAGTTCACTTGTTTCCCGAGACATTCCCTGGGAATTAGTGGACATGCAAACTGGGCAGCACACAGTCATCCGGAATCACTGCCTCCTCAGCCACTTAACAGTGCACAGCAACCTCAGAGGAAAAGCTCACCCCACGCCCCTTTCCTCCACAGCTGCTGTTTCAGTAAGCTCAACAGTGTAGCTAAGACTAAGAGTATTGAAAAGTGAAACATACATGAACAGTCCCAGAATTCAGCAGAGAATTAGAATAGATGTGGATATGAATTTGCAAAAGTTTTCATGACAAAGTACTACAGACTGGGTGGCTTTAACATCAGAAATTCACTTCCTCACAATTCTAAGACTGGAAGGCCAAGATCAAGGAGTGCTTGCAATGATGGTTTTCCTGAGGTCTCTCTCCTTGGCTGGCAGGCTGTCTTTTCCTTTTCACAAGGTCTTCCCTGTCTGTGGTATTTTTGCATGATAGCTCTTGACAAAGAGCTGTATCCTAACTTCCCCTTCGTGGGAGGACACCTGTCACCCTGGATGTGAATTTATCCTAATGATTTTGTTTTAATTTAATTCCCCGCTCTAATGACTATCTTCATATACAGTCTCATTCTGAGGTCTAGGAGATAGGATTGCAATATATGAATTTGGGGGAATACAATCCAGCACGTAACAACAGGTATGTTCATAAAAGAAGATCATACCTAATGAGGTAAACTGAAAGCATGGGGAAGTGTTCGTGAGAGACCAGTGCTGTGCAACAGCATGACACAGGCACAGTCACTGACCTGCTGAGACTCCCCAGTGCGGGACTGTTTCTGCCACCACAGCTGAATGATGTTCTGCTGCCCGTCTGCACCGTAGCCAGTGTTTGAATGCTTACAGCAAACAAGGTACTCACTCAAGCATTAGGCCACCCCGGGTCTAATCCATTGTGAGTCCTTGAGCAAGTTACTTACTATTGTTGACATGCAGTTTTCTCTTCAATAAAATGGGGCTGATCTGTCTGAATCTCTTGTTTCTCAGGAAAATAGGGAAGTTCAAATAAGATAAAGCAAGTAAGCCACGCAAGGTGTCACACACTTGCAATCCCAGCACCCTAGGAAGCTGATGCAAGAGGGCTGCAAATTTAAGCCCAGCTTGTGTAACTTAGAAGGTCCCCATCTTAAAATAAAAAACTAATTGGTTAATTAATTAACTTAAAAGGCTGAGGATGTAGCTCAGTGCAAAGGCCTTGGGGTTCATTCCCAGTACCAGGCACATATAGAAAAGATAAAGCAAGTAACAGCACGGTGTGAACTGTGAGCTGTCATTATACTAAATAAATGGTACAGTAAAATGTATGTTTCTTTTTCCTTCTGATTAAATTACCATACCACACATGCACACGCACACACACACACACACACACACAGATGGTGCTTCCAAACATGAGGCAGGATAACAATGGCAGTGCTTCATAATGACCCATATTGATGGGTCTAAGTCACTTGCAAGTTTTAGGAGTCTACAAGGCAATTCTGGGACCTGAGTGAGCTTTGGGGACAATACTCTTAGTGTGGTTTACTCTGCATAGCTTGCATGGAGTTCGGGCCTGAGCTGTGTCCCAAACACACTAGCTTGGGCACTAGCACTCCAGGTGGACAGGAGGTGGACAGGATGGTGAGTCAGCCTTGGGTAGGCAGAGATTCAGAAGCAAGGCAGCATGGAAGATTTGGGACAGGACCATAGAGCTGGGCTTGAATCTAGCTGCACACCCGTGGGCAAGTTACTCAGCCTCTGGGCCTCAGTATCTCATCTGTAAATGGGTACAATTATGCCACCACCTTATAAGCTTTATTCTGGCATTCAAAGGGTTAATATAAGAAGTCATCTTCAAAACATGCCCAGAGCATAATGAGTGGTCAGCAAATGGTACCATCATGCCTCACCCTGTTAACTCACTAAACACGGACTGAGCAGCAAGGAAATTCTGTCTCTGTGCTGGGCACTGGAAACATACAGCCTTGCCCTCCGGAAGCACACAGCATAGGTATGAAGCCCATATAATGAAACTGCTTCACAAAGGAAAACCCACAAAGCAATGGAAACTGTATGAAGAATACATAACCTAGCCTCAATGATAGTGAATAAAGGATGGCCATTGGGCTGGATATCTGTGTTGGTCACTTTTTTCTCATTGCTGGGACTAAATACTCGACATCCAGAGTTACAGGAGGAAAGATTTACATAGTTTAGTTTGTAGAGGTTTCAGTCCATAATCTTCTGGCTCCAAGGCAGAGTGGCACATGCCAAAAGGCAACAGTTTATGGCAGCAGAAGACAGAAAAAATCAATAACAGCTAAAAGAGAAGAGCACACAGAGAAAACTGCTTCTGTCCCTTATATTGTATGTAGGCCACACCCACTTGGATGTAGCACTCACACCCATAATCTCAGCTTTGGAACGTGAATCAATAACATCTATGACTGCATGAGGCTTTGGGGGGACATCCAGACACAAATCGTAACCAAAAAAGCATCGCCAAGATGTGGCCTAGTGCAATCTTAAAGGAAGGGTACGAATGTGTTGGGAAGGGATAGATAAGAGCAAGGACAGTACCATATTACAGAGATGTGGACCTGCACAGTTCCTCTGGAAACCAACAAGCAGTTCTAGGTTAAAGGAACATAGTGTGAAGAGAGATGGTGAGAAGTACACCTAAGAAGCAGATAAGAGTCTGTATCTGGTGCCAGGTCCCCTAAGGACTTGGGGCTTGATCTTATGTGCATTTAAGCAAAGAGTGGTGTAGTTAGACTTATGTTATAAACCATAATGCAGCAAGAGGTGAAACTAGAGTGAGAACAAAGTGCCCAGCAAGCAGATAGACATAGATGGTGAATACTGATGGGGATGCAGAGAAGGGATTCTAGGAATGACTAAAAAGGAATGCGGATGACTAAGTGACTAGATATGAAGAGATGGAGGGGAAGAAGCAACACTGACAGCAGGAGTTCCTGGATCACTGGAGTACTTTCACAACTGAAGGGGTGGAGGAGAGCTGATAGGAAATGCAGGCAAGAGTCCTGTCATGAGGAACCCAGGCACAAGTCCTGAACATGCAGGCAGCAGCGCAGGGAGGGGAGTAGGGTATCAGAGAAGATATCTAGTCCAGATTTAGGGGAAGACAGATGTCCAGGGTGACCAGAGAATGCATGAACCACTGAAGAAACCAAAGAGGAAAGCTCAAGTGGACATCCAAATAGCTTAGGGCCATCCCAGAAACGGGGAGGGATCAACTCTGTCCAAAATAGTCAGGAGGACCAGGAAGATGGGGGTCAAGACTAACTTGATAGATTTAGCCACAGGAGGGCAGTAGAGCTCCCTGGGGAGTGTGGGGCCAGGACACAGAAGTAGAGGGTGGAGAGGTAAGTAAAAGGGAGCATCATGGCGGCATGGATGGAGAGGAAGGAGTACTTCCCAATTGCTTCAAGGTACACACTACAATCAGTCAGTACACTGCTATGTGAGGTGATAAGGATACCAATCACTGAGATACAATTTAAATGAGACAGCAGAAAAGCAAAACACAGAAAAAGGGAAAGTTAGAATAAGAAACAAAGCTGACTCTCAACCCAGGTGCTGCTTCTATTGCAGGTTTGGAAAGTGTCGTTCTATAAAATGCACAAAGCCTCTGGGAGAAGAAGCCAGGTGCTCATGCTAGCCACCATTGCCCATGGTGCCAGCCGAGCCCATTTGTTCATTCCCAGGAACAAGATCTGAAGTCTGAGGTAATAATAGGAAAGAACCTCCCTGCTCAGGGTTCCATTCTCAGCACAAGTCTGTAGATCAACCTATTCCCTCAGGGGCAGAATGAGATGAAGTGTACGGATGGTCTACAGTTGGGCTTCCGGGCCAGGACCTAGGATCCACAGGACAGAGAAAGTATCAAGGCACTGAATCTAGGTTAGATGCATCAGGTGATGAACCCAAAATATTGGCTTAGACTTCTGCCTCCTTGGCACCAATTGTAGTGGAAAACAGGGGACAAATCAAAACACCAGGAATAGTGAAAGCCTGTGGTAGCTGAAACAATTACCTTCCTTACTTCAGATACCACTGAAATCTGGGAGTAGGTATTCCTAGACCAGAGCTAGGAGTTCCAGAGACAGAGAGGGAAGGAGGAGGTGAAACTCCCTGCAAGGTCATGGCTGGGAACCAGGCTTCTGAACACAGTGGTCTCAAGACAGCAACAGGAAATGTCTGCACTGGGTTATTTGTCACAACTAATATAGCAGGCAAGTGTGTTTCTGTTCTTTCTCTTCTCTCACTTTTTGCAGTTTTCCCTATTACAGATAAATTGCTTCCAATGGTGAGGGTGAGTCTTTTTACATATGTAATCATGGCTCTGAGTATTAGATTTTTGCAACTACCTACCTCTGTTTGTCATATTCCCACCCAAACAGTTGACTCGGGGATACCTAAACTTGTTTGATTGTTTGAGCAATTGCATATAGTGTTCTTTTCTCTTCTCTCACTTCTCATTTAAATTCCTTCCCTCTTTCTGCCCTTTTCTCCCTTCCACATACCTGGTTCTGTCTCTCTACTCTCCCTCATGCTTCCTTTTTTCAAAAAAAAAAAATTATCTTCAGTATTCTCTTATTTCTATATTTTTTCTATCTCTTCTCTATATATACTATTTCAAATGCTCTGAATATCTTTAATTTTCAATGTTTCCTAGCCCACTATATTACTATACTATATTATTCTGTGTCTTTTCTTGGGTTAGTGAAATAGCAGAGATATTTCCCATCAAGTTTTTAAGTACCAAATAATCAATGCTTAGCTTCTCAAATGTTGATGTTACTGGTAGTGACTTGTCACCTCTCAAAGCAGTACTATGGCTAAACCTAGCACCCAGAGGAGACTGAGTGAAAACTCACTGAAAGACGTACCCACAACCCAGAGTGTGATCCAAAGAGGCCAGATGCAAAAAAAAACACAACAAAACAAAAAAAACCCTTTGCTGTCTGTATCTTTGGTATCCAGGACAAGGCTGCTGCTTCTCAGGAGTTTGGCAGGGCCCCGTGGGAAGCCTACGCAGCTCATGGAGTTGATGCACAAAGTGACTTGGCCCCCACCCCCAAGATAATGTAGACACGTTCCTTCTTGTTCCCCATGTAACCACCAAGGAATAATGTTTTGCTGAAGATCAGATGTTCTTCCTATTCCAGATCTTACCTTCCCCTTAAATTCTCCATGAACATCCTCCCATGCTGATTGTACGAATAAACACTGCAGTTGTGGGGAGTTATTTCTCCCCTCAGGAGAACAAATCCACCTGGCCTAAGCTTTCTGCATCTTGACTCTGTTTTCTTTTCCTCATCCTCCACTGTCCCCACTTTGAAGTTTCGAGAGCTGTACTGGACATGGAACACAACTACACTCCTCGACATAGAAATACATCTAAAATGAGGAAACAAGGCACCCATGGATACTAAAATAGATGAAATTCCAGTCAAAGAATTTATAAAATGATCGATAATCAGTGAGATCAAAGAAGAAATGAATAAGCATCTGAATGAATCAGTTACTAAAATGACTAATGAGCTCAAGTACAATACAAATAATTTGAATTATGGATGACAATGCAGGATACGAAAGGCCACTTCAGTGTAAGATAGAAGTTCTGGGGAAGAATAAACAGAAACTCTGGAAATGAGAATCTTAATAAGTCAACCAAAAAACTAAATCAAAAGCCTAGGCATCAGACAAAATGAATCAGAAAAAAGACTGTTAAAAGTTGATAGCAGGTTGGAAGAGATAGAACATTCAAGAGGATTAAAAAAGAATAAGTATGAAGCACTGGAAAGGCTATGCACAAAACCCTGTATAAATCTAAGAAATAGCTTAAGATTCATTGGTCTAGAGGAAAGCAGTGAAATACAAATTAATCAGTTTTTCTTTTCATTTATCCACTGAAATTAATGCAGATAATTTTTCAAATCTGGGAAATGAAATGATTAGTTGGGTAAAGGAGCCATTTGGAACCCCAAATAGACATAACCAGAAAAAAACCTTTCCACAACAAATCATAGTCAAAATGGCAGAAATTCATAACAAAGAAACAATATTAAAAGTTGTTAGGCAAAAAGATCATTTTTTTAAAATGAACAACAGAAATGAATCAAACACCAGAATGACAACACAATGACAGGAATTACTATACACCTTTCAATAATAGCACTTAATATAAATGGTTTTAATTCTCCAATTAGAAAACACAGAGTGGCAGACTGCATCAAAACAACAGGACTTGCCTATTTATTGTCTGCAAGAAGTACAACTCATCTTCAAAGTCATATACAGACTGAAAGTGAAAGGCCGGGAAATAAAACTCCAAGCAGCTGGAGCCCAAAACCAAGCAGAAGTAGTTATATTTCCATCTAACAAGATGCACTTCAAGCCAAAATAGTCAGAAGAGAAAAAGAAAACCATTATATATTCATAAAGGGAACTATTGACCAAGAAGAGATAACCATTATAAATATATATATACTGAACACTGGCACACCTGATTTTGTAAAATAAATGCTACTTGACATGAAAGTGATATAGAGGAAAGAAACTCCCAACATACCAGATGTCCAGTACAAGTCTGTGTTCTCTAAAACTGAAGAATGAATTTTAGGAACAACAGAGGTTAAGAGTAGAATATATTTATTGAAAGAAAGAAAGAAAGCTTTTGTCTTTCTAAGAGAAAGACAAAAAGGATCCCGAGTAGGTTGCCAAAGACTATCTTTTCTAGGGACTTTCATAAAGCAAAACTGTGAAGTGAGTGAGGCAGGTCCAGAATGGGAACTTGCAAAATAGGCATGAGGTGGGACAGAAGTATGGCCAACCAATAAGATTAATTGCTCAGGTAAAATCGATTAAATTGGGGCAAGTGGGGAAGCCAGTCACTTAGCAAATGAGCATGAATAAAGAACAGGGCCTTGGCCTATAGGAGGCTGGTTTAGTGGCTCCTGGCTTCCTCAGGGTGATAGAGACCTATTTAGAATATCAATCCCTGATGTTTATCCTTAAGAAGTATTTGGGTGCATTTGTTTTATCTTTTGTCTTGAGGTCTGGCCCATAGTGAAGGTGTCTGTCTCCCCACACAGTTGCAAGGTATCTGGTCTCCTGCACTAGCTCCAAGGGCCCAGCCCTGTCTGACTGCCTATAATATTTCTATCTAGCTCAGTTGCCTGTAACAAAGGACACACGGGCCCCAATATAGTTATACTGAGGGACTTCAATACCCAGTTATACAAGTACATCAACTAGACCAAATAATTAACTAAGAAACATCAGAATTAAAGTACTCTATAGATCAAATAGATTTACCTGATATTTATAAAGTATTTCATCCAACATCAGCAGGGTACACTTTTTTCTTAGCACTCCATGGAATTTTCTCCAAAATCATACTTTAAGCCATAAGCAAGCCTTAATAAGTTTTCTTTTAATTTAAATATTTTCATGTGTCCTATCAGAAAAAAATAGAATAAAACTACAAATCAACAAGAGGAATCACAGAAATAACACAAACATATGAAGATAGAGTAATACACTCTTAGTCAATGCATCAATGAAGAATCAGGAGAAATTTTTAAATTCTATAATCAAGTGATAATGAAAACACTAGATATCAGAATCTGTAGAACACAATGAAAGCCATTCTGGGGGAGTGTATAGCTATACCTGCATTAGAAAACTAGAGCAGGCCTATGCTACTCAATTTCCCCTCACTGGGTATAGTGGATTGGTAACTGGTGGTCAGCTTAAATACCAGATGAACTGATTCAGCATGGTGCTGAATGTAAGGGGTCCACCTGAGGACTACTGCCAGCATAAAAGGAAGAAGTGGAGAGGAAGAGGGGAGCATTGTGGGTTCTCTGAAGCCTTATTGTTGTTTGGAGCTGTTGATTGTCCTGTAGGAGCTTGTGGAGTTTCTTCCCTGATATGAACTTAGCTGATATTCATCAGAAGAACTCAGGACCTTATCACTGGGAATAGCTGCTGTTCACATTGGCAGAGCTCTGGTCCTTATTTTGATCATTGCTTCCTGGCTCCAGAGGGGAAGATGGCGTGCTGTTCCATCTCCAGGAGAAACTTGTCACTCTGGCTTCCTGATATGGACTCAGCTGTTCTCATCATTGGAAGAACTCAGGATCTTGTTGTTGCTGAGGATTGCTATGGTACTTTTGGGGGAAGCCCTGGTCCCTGTTGTGAGTGTTGTTTCTTGGATCCAGTGTAAAACCCTCAACCTACTGGCACAGATCCCTCATCCCACTGGCATAGACTTTCTAGCTTCAACCACTGAGCTTTAGGCCTTCCCAGCACATATCCATAAAACAACAGACTTGCATGAGTCATTGTCATGGGCTCTAGGCCTCCAGTTGAGCTCATGGGAGACATTGTCATGGGCTCAAGGTTTTCATCACAACTTATGCAGGTTTTGCCATGGGATCCAGGCGCTCAGCTGGATTTTCTAAATCTTTAGTGTTGCAGACATATTTCCTGCACTTCCTTTGTATTTGAGTCCTTGGGTGACCATTCTAAATAGTACTATAAATTATGTGTCTTGTATGTAATTGTTCTCCTTGGAACCCCTAACTACAACACTGGGGCAAAATACTTGACAGCAGCAAGTTAAAGAGGAGGTTAATTTGACTCACAGTTTCCAGTGGGTTCAGTCCAAAGTTGGCCGGTTCCAATGCAAAAGCAGCATGACGGAAGGATCTAATGGAGGACAGCTGCTTATCCCAGGGCAGCCAAGAAGCAGAGAGAAAAGGAAGTAGCCAGTATGAGAATGTAGTGTTGGAGATTCTGTCCAGTGACAACTGCCAATCAGGTCACACCCCCCCCTAAAATGCTCGACCATCAGCCTATCAATGGATTAGTCTACTGATTTGTGTAGCACCCCCATGATCTAATCACTTTCCAAACACCTCATTCCTGAATATGTGAGCCTCTTGGGAGACATTTTAGATAGAAACCATAACAGATGCCAAATAATCTGAAGGCCCCCCCCAAATTTTTTTAATTAAAAAAAGTTAAAAACCAAGGGCAAATCCAAACCAAAACTACTCAAAGGAAAAAAAAGTGTAAAGATTGGATGTAAATCAATGAAATTGAAACTAAAAGAAAAAATACTGAAGTTCAATGAGTTGAAAACTTGGTTCTTTGAAAAGATAAACAAGATTGATAAACCTTTAGCCAAGCTTACCAAAACTGTAAGAGACAGGGCCAAAGTAATGCAATTAGGGACAAGGAGACAAAATTAAAGTAGATTCCTCAGAAATTCAGAGGATCCTCAGAAGTTATTTTTCAAAATTTATGTTCAACAAATTAGAGAATCTAGAAGTAAATAAATTCCTAAATAGATATGACAAAATTAAATTGAATCAAGGATTAAAGGAATCAATTCAATTAAATTGAATCAATATGCAAATCTAACCAGAGCTATAAAAAGCAGCTATATTGAAATAATTAAAACTTTACCAATTAAAAAACAAGATAATAGGAAATTAACAATGGCTACCACCTTCAGAAGGAGATTCCCCCATAGAAGCTACGTTGCTATCCTCTGAATAGATGATCAGACTATCAGCTTTAGGCTTGCAATGTCAGTGAAACACTAAACACTACAAGCATTATTTTGTATTTTAGCTCAATAACTATCATCACAGCCTGTGTTTCTCTGGATCAACTCGTTATTTACAGGGGGGCAGGGAACCTTGGCTCTTCTTGTCTCTCAGCCCATGCACTGAAAGGGGCTGGCATCTGTTCCTTCCCACAGTGACTCATGCATGGCACCAACTTCCAGGGAGGATTTGGCTTCTTGCTGGCTTCTTGTTTTCCTCCCCTGCAGTCCACGAATGGTGCCAACTCACGGGAAAAGCCTGACTTCTGGTTCTTCCGCTAGTGGCCCGTGCATGGCACTGACTCACACAGAGGGCTTGGCTTTGTGTTCATTGAGTTTTATTTTGTTTTGTCTTGTTTGACTTAATATATCCAATGCCATGGGCAGCTATTTCAAAAATAACAAGATATATTATGGTTGCCATTTTGGATCTACTATTATCATGAAGTCTTGCATTGCATTCATTTCTTTGTTTTTATTAGTTATATTATGTTCCATTTTATTTGATTTTTACTATGTCTTCAGCTATTTTGAAAACAAGAAGTATTATGGTAACCATTGTTGATTTCCTGTTATCTTGTTTTGAAGTCCTGTATCACTGACAGAATTTTGTTTTGATTGACTTTATTGTATTTTGCTTGGTTGTATTCTTCTTAAAAATTACAAACAAACAAACAAAAAAACCTCTAACAACTAGAAAATGTAGAGGACCAGAAGAATTTACTGCTGAATTCCATCAGACCTTTAGGTAAGAACCAACATGAGTACTCCTCTAACTTGTTCATGCCATACAAAAGTGTCTTAGTTACCTTTTTCTCATTGCTGAGACAAAATATGCAATGCCTAAAATTAAGGAAGGAAAGGTTTATTTAGCTCACAGTTTGTAGAGGTTTCAGACCACAGTAAGCTGGCCAAACCAGTGTGGCATGGCAGAGGGACAACAGTTCATGGCAGCAGAAGACAACAAAAGCAACAGGAGCAAATGGGGGAAGCAAGTCTTTTTTCCCCTTATATTGTAAGTGAGTTGCTTACACTAAGGTGGGTTTATCACTCACAGGATCTCTGTGCCTTCCTCTTTTATAGGCTGAGGGTATTTACAACATGAGGAGGCTGGCCCTCCTTTGAGTTGCTTAGTTAGTAACTACTAAACTTCTCAAATTGACACAATGAATCAACCATTACAATATCTTAGAGCATAAATAACTGCCCTAAAGCATATCCTCTACTCCCGAGGACATAGAACTGATGATTCATTTAATTAAGCTCCTAAACTTCTCAAATTGACACCATGTATCAACCATTACAATAAGGAAGGTATCTTCCCAAATTCATTCTGTGAAGCCAACATTACTGTGACACCAAAAACAGGTAAGATCTTAACAGAAAAGGAAAATTGTACAGCAACATCTTTGAAGAAAGTAGATGCAAAAGTTCTCATCTCAGTAAAAGCCTTACAAACAGAAGTTAACAAAATATTAAGGGGATCTTTTACCATGACCAGGGTGATTTTACCTCAGGGATGCAAGGATGGTTCAACATATGTAAATCCATAAGTGTAATAAACTACATGAATAGGATCAAAGATAAAAATTACATAATCACAGGAATAGATGCTGAAAAAACTTCAACAAAATTCATTCCTTCACAATAAAAACTCTAAAAAAACAGGCATGTGAGGAGCTTACTTCAAAATGATAAAAACCACGTGTGACAACAGCCAACATCATACTGAACGGTGTAAAACTGAAAGAAGTCCAAGCAGGAATGAGACAATGTCTCATTCTCACTTCTGTCTAATATATCACTTGACATTTCAGTCAGAGCAATCAGGGGGAAAAAGAAATTAAAAGGTACAAATAGGAAAAGAAGAAGCCAAATTATTCCTATTTTCAGATAACATGACACTTTACGTAAAAAACCCCCAAAATTGAACAAAATATTTGTAGAGCTGATTAATAAGTTCAGCAAGTGAAAAGATACAGAATCAACTCATAAAACTCAATACCATTGTTGTGCAATAATAAATGAACCACTGAGAATGAAATCTGGAAAGTGATTCCATTTACAATAGCTTCCAAAAATTTAGGTACTTAAAGATCAACCTACACAAGAGGGCAAAAGACCTCCACAACAAAAATTAGAGAACCCTGAAGAAATTGCAGAAGACATTTAAAAATGGAAAAATATCCCTCGTTCATGGCCTGAAAGAACAAGTACGAAAATGACTATATTGCCAAAAGCTAATTATATAGTCAGTGCAATCCCTATTAAAATATCAACAACATTTTTCACAGAACCATAAAAAATAATACAAGATACCCAGAATATCCAAAGCAATCCTAGCCTTAAAAAACATTGAGGGAGGCATCTCTATCCTGGATTTCAAGCTATCCTATAAAGCCATAGCAACAAAAACAACATTGTATTGGCACAAAGACAAAAATGTAGACCAACTGAATAAAATCAAAGACACAGAAACAAATCTAGGCACCTACACTCATCTGAATTTTGACAAAAGAGCCAAAACAATTTGGGCTAGAGAAGAGACAATGTCTTTAACAAGTGGTGCTGGGAAAATTGGATATTCACAAGCAAGAGATTAAAACTAGATTCCTATCTCTCACCTTGCACTAAAATCAAGTAGGAATGGATTAAAAACCTAAGTATAAAGCCAAAAACATTGAAACTGCTGAAAGACAACATAGAGAAGACCCTTGGAGCCATAGCCACAGGCAAAGACTTCCTGAATAGGACTCCAATAGCACAGAAAAAACAGTATCGAGAGTCAACAAGTGGGATTATTCTACGTCAAATTTAAAAGCTTCTACACAGCAAAGAAAGCAATTAACGAGTAAAGAGACAACTCATTGAACAGAAAAGTCTCTGCTAACCACTCTTCTGAAAGAGTATTAATATCTAGAATATATAAAGAACTCAAAAAATTAACTCCCATAAAACAATGAACCAACTTAAAAAGTGAGCAAATGAACTGTATAAATACTTCTCAAAAGAAGTTCAAATATCCAAAAAGTGTATGAAAAATGTTTACATCTTTAGCCACCAGAGAAGTAGAAATTAAAACTACAGAGAGTCTCACCACAGTTAGAATGGCTATCATCAAGAATACAACAAATGATGAATGCTGGTGAAATATTTCTGAAATAATTAAAGAAAACATACTGTGCTGATACACACATACCCATGTTTATGGGAGCATGATACACAATAACTAAGCTATGGAAAAACACTAAA
This sequence comes from Dolichotis patagonum, assembly GCA_004027295.1. NCBI lineage: Eukaryota > Metazoa > Chordata > Mammalia > Rodentia > Caviidae > Dolichotis > Dolichotis patagonum. Next base: position 21,401 of record PVJX010016424.1, on the reverse strand, counting down.
TGTCCATCAACAGAAGAATGGCTAAGGAAATGTGGGACTGTTACTCAGTCACGTAGAATGAAAGCATGTCATTTGCAGGAAAATGGACAGAATCAGAAACTATCATTTTAAGTGAAATTATCCAGACTCAAAGTCAAGTATCACATTCTGTCTTATCTGAGAAAACTAAAAATTATGCATACATACATACATGCAATAAAACAAGGAGGTTTCATAAAACAAAACTGGAAATCAGATGCAGACTTTTGGAGATGGGGAAGAGGATCAAAGGAAAGAGTAAGAAAAAGGAGAAGGAAGCTAATGGGATTTAAATGCATGAAGATATGCTAAATGATATGGCCGAAGGACAGTTGTTCATGGTGGCTGCAAACAGAAAACCAGGAACCAGGCAAGAAAGAGACAGGCCTTCTTCCCCACCCTTACACTGTACTCACTCACTGCACTCACACCACTAATCCCAGCGCCAGACAACAAACCAATCACAAACACCAGACTCAGCCCCATGCATGATTACATGAGGCTTAAGTGGGGGCCAGCCGAGCACACTATAACACAAGGTGTTTCCGGGAAGGATGGAAGTGGAAACAATCAAAGACACTGTCTTGATTACTTTTCTTTCATTGCTGAGACAAAATACCTGACCCCCAAAATGAAGGAAGGAAAAATTTATTTAGTTTACAATTAGTGGAGGTTTCAGTCCATAATCTGTTGGCTTCAAGGCAGGGTGGCATGGCTGAGGGGCAACATCGAGGCTGATGCAGATTCCCAAAGAGCAAGAGCAAAAGGGAAAAGGGGGAGGGAGCACACCTCCTTCATTCCCTTGTATCATAGGCTGCTACCTGCCCCTTGGCTGGAGCAGCACTCACACCACCAATCCCAGTGCTAGACAAAAAAACAATCACAAAAGCTAGATTCAGCTGCCTCCGTGATGGCATGAGGCTTTGCGAGGACACCCAGACACAAACACACAGACAATAAAGGTGTCTTGAGGTCTCAAGAGCCCAGTAGCCAATGGAGGTCCTGGTTCTCAAGGCTGTACCTTGTACCACCCTCCAGGCTGGTTGCTACACCAAGCCAGGGTTGGGTTTTTCCAAGAGAGGCCAAAGGAGCTGATCACCTGAGAAGAAGGCAAGTCCTTGAGCATGAAAGCTTCAGGGAAGTTCAAGTGCATCTGTATGAGTCATGAGATGACTGAGAGGGCAGGGTGCGCTGTGTTGGAAGTCTCAGGGGAGGCAACTCTAGGTGGATGAACAGACACCACTAAATCTAATAGAGGCCAAGGCTGATCCCTTGGTGGGTGGTAGCATCTCTAGGTTTTTTTATAGTCTTCTAGTGTGAACAAAGGCAGTGACTTTACTCCTAATAACATACTGAACACTAATGGAGGATGTGATTGGTCTTTCTGAGTAGAGTTTAATCCTGGGGCAGGGAGAAATTGCACAGTGGGGCTGAAAAACCACAAAGGATGGGTGACAGCTGAGGCTAAATTCTGAGGTCACTCATCGGGGCTTTGTAGGTCATATTGAGGGTTTCTTCCTAGCAGTAAAGACAAACTATTGAAACCATGTGAGGCAGAACATGGCTTGATTCGAGCTGCGCTGCTGTTTACACGTCACTGTCTGTGTCTTGAAGAATCCATGGGGGTAGCGGAGCTGCAACATGGTCCAGGCAATTGTCAGTGGAGGCTTGGACCAGGACAAAGGCCAAGCATCCAGCACAGAATTGGAGCAGGAGCCACGGGACAGAATGGACAGGTAGAGAGCCAGGACAGAAAAGGACAAAAGAGCAAGAAGACAGAGCCAGCACAGAGAGAAGGCAAGAGGAGAGTGGGGCGAGAGAGCAGTTTAGGGACTGGGAGTTCGTAAAACAAGGATTCATAAACACAAACAGCCACCTTCTGCCAGATTGCTGAGGATCTGCCTTCCTCCCTCTCTCAAAGGCAAACTTTAAAAAGCTACTACACATCTAATCAGGAAGAAAATCAAATACAGTCATAGTCTGGAATTCAGAAACCACATTCTCCTTAGCCATATTTTCAAGTCTTGTGTTTGTATGCACACATGCATGTATATCGTTATCACTATCATTGGATCTAAGCAGCAAAGATCTGAACCCCAAAGTAACAGTGGTCTCGGTCAGTTAGTGGGTGCTGAGTGCATGCCTGTGCCAGGGTTTGTGCTAAGCATCTTATATGTGAAATCTCAATCACTGTTCAGGATAATCCAACAAGACAAATGCTAGTACTACTACTACTCATGTTTACAAGCAAGAAAAAGCTACGGTAACACAGTGGGTTGATGAGAGCAGCTGGGCTATAGGATGGATTCAGTGGGGCTGTAGTGCCCAGTGATAAAATCTATGTACCCTTTTTGTTCACAGGGCCTTATGGTCCTTGAAGAAGTTAGAACCTCATTTCACAAATGGGAAACAGCAGCCCAGAGGGATGGAGACATCCCACAGCTGCAGAAGCCAAAGCAAGGCTCAAACACTTTTACCTGATTTCTAGGTCACTCAGGTCAACCTCTCAGCCCTGAGAAGGTAGTGTTTGCTCTCTGCACCAGATAACACTTGCCCAGCATTTGTTTAAACATTGACACAGAGGCAAGATGGAGTTTCCCCTTTCCTTTGCACATTTACTGTTTTCATTATGAAATATTTCAAGCACACAGAAAAATACAGTTGGTAATATAACAAATACCCACGTGCCCACCAGTGGGAGTGAACAAAGGTTAACATTTTTTCCCAATGTTTACTTCAGATCCTTTTTTAAAAGAAAGTAAACTATTAAAGATGTATTGATGATCTCTCTGAATCCCTCTCCAATTCCCTCTCCTCTCTCTCTTCCTAGAGGAATCACTATTCTGAAATAGTGACACCTCCTATTCATCTCTTTAAATTTTTGCCGTACATGTGCATCAGTGGACAATATATAATATTATTTTGCATATTTTGATACTACATGAAAATGATGTTATACCGGAGTATCCTTCTATCCCTCCGCTGTTCATTCAATTTTGTGTTATAGATATTTATCCAAATGATTATTTGTAGGACTGGTCCGTTTACAATGACTGCCATATAAGATTTTAGCAGGGGAGGATATTTTGATTTATATAACCAGTCCCCACCATGGACATTTATCAGTTTTTAACTCTTAAAATCTCTGTTGTAATAAACAATCTCATATGTAATCTGAGATGGGACATGGGATATGAATATTTTAACTTTATGAAATGTTGCCAAATCCCACACTTAGACATGACTAGTCCTTTCACCCACAAAATCCATCCACGGACTTCACTCTCCTACTTCTCTGCTAGGCATGAATTTACCGCTGTTCTCATGAGCCCCATCTCTTGCTCCATGGGCATCCATAAGGCAGCTCCTTACAGTGGGGAAACACTTTTATCCATCGATCCTCACTACTCTTGTCACACTGTAGGCTCTTTCTGGCGTCTGAGATTCTCTCAGAACATTTTCTCAAATTTCAAACCAAATGACCCATAGTTAATAAATCGATATTTTCATCAAATTTTAAATTTTAGAAAATAAATATATTTCAGATACAGAAGGGTCCCTGTCCTTTTGGCAGGGGTCTTTGTATTGCAGGCAAACAACTTGCAATCCTACCTGTGAAAATAGCTCAGAGAGCCTCAAAGCATCAATTTGGCTGGGATTTTGTCTTCATCTGGGCAGCTATAGCAAATTACGATAGACTGGGTAATTTATAAACAACAGAAATTTGTTTGTCCCAGTTCTGGAGGCAGGAAGTCCAAGATCAGGATGCGAGCATGGTTGGGTTCTGATGACGGCCTTCTTTTAGACTGCAGACTGTCCACTTCCTGTTGTGTCTCACATAGCAAGAGAAATGGGCGAGCTCTCTAGGATCTCTTTTATAAAACCATTAGTCCCACTCCTGAGGGCTCTGCATTTATGATTCAGTACCTCCCAAAGCTCACTCATTGCTGATTCTCATCCCTTCTGTTAGAATTTCAACATTTGAATGTTGAGGTAGCATAAGTGGTCTGTAACAATAGTCTAGCTGATAATAATTGAAAATCTTTTCTGGTGCTCAGAAATTTTTTGCCAGACCTCAAATCCCTTCTTCTACCACTCACTGGGTCCATTGTTACTTAAGAATTTTTTACGCAAATCTCCAGACAATTTAGTACTACACAAGTACTCCAGGAGCATCCATGGAACAATGACTGAAGCACTTTACCCCTACTGAAGCCATCATCACCGTCATCAATAAACAACATGAACTGAGTCACAGTTAGCCTGGGGGAGTATCAGTGTTAGGTAGTACATGTAACAACCCACATCACCTAGGAGCTGATGGATCAACCATCTATCAACGGTCAGGGCAAGCAGATCTTGCAACCCAGATGAAGCGCTTCTTGGGCACGAGAGCACCCTGGATTATGTAAGCCACAAGTGCCAGGGCTGCAGGACTGTGTAGAATGTGAAGCCAGGACCTCACTGCAATACCATGTCTGACCAGAACCCCAAAAACATTCTCAGAAGGAGAGACAGGTGCTGCACTAAACCCATGATCTGTGCTCCTTTGACTGTGAGATAGCTCGGACCCCGGAATGAAATCGAGGAAGAAAGAGAATTTGGGAGCAAAGACTTTATTCCAGGCCTGGTGACCCAGTCTCATCAGGATCGATCCGAGACAGTATCGAACAGTCTACAAGTGGCATATTTAAAGCTCAAAACCACAAACCCCAAATCACAGAGAATGTTCCTTCCCCTATCTTAAAGACCACCTAGTGTTTTTGGTCATTTCTGTTAGCCTTGGCTAATTTCAAAATATCATATTTTGAGATAGGGTTGTATAGTTTTGAGGTCAGCTTATCTCATATCACTGGGGTAGTCATTTTTTACACAAATGACGTGGGAACAGGAATTTACTACATATCTCGGGGAACACAGATGTTTAAAATAGCAATTTAGTTAGTAAGACGCACTACAGAACAGACATGGCGACGCTTTGATTAATTTAGGATATAACACCTGCATCATTCTGCTTCCCTTTTATTACCACCTTATAAGTTGAGGGTCCTTGAAATGTAGGATGAATTATTTTAATGGTGGGAGTTTGAAGGGTGTAAGTAGAGATGACATAGGTGGAGGTGAGAGAGGCAGAGATGGTGGTGGAGGTGGTAGGGCGGGTAGCAGTGGTACCATAGGAGATGGAGGTGGTGGAAGTAGAGGTGGAGGTTGTAGAGGTGAGGGAAGGAGAGATGGTGTAAGTGGTAGAGGTAGAAATGATGAAGGTGGTAGGCTCTTGATAGAAACATGGCCAGATGTGCTTTATTAAGAAGAAACCAGTCTTCAGGGGGAGTGGAGAATGCCTTCACTTCACGTAAATCTAAACTACGTGAGTGGAAATCTACATGAATAGCCACTGAGTTCAGTGAAACAGGTATGGTTTTACCATGAAACTGAATTGGACACAGCAATTTAGGAGACGTCAAAAGTCTGGTTTACGCAAGTCAGCTCCGTGGTGTGCTCTTGGCTTGTCTTGATACCCAAGGAGACAAGGAACTCATAACATTACCTCCTAATGGGTTCAGTTTCTCAGGTTAGGAGACTGCTGAGCGGCTCCCCTCTGGCCAGCTCATATCTGGATAACCTGTCTGAACCCTCAGCTCCCTCCTCAGGCTGAAGCAGACAGGTTGGCAGACAGAGATCATCCATGGCCACGGGCCCCATGGCCTTCCTCCCCTACCCCAGCCAGGGTTGCACGAGAAGGAACAGGTCAGAGCACCCCCAGAGAGCTCAAGCTGAAGACTCGGAACTGCCCTTTGTCCAGGCAGCCTCACAGAACACCCCCAGGATCCACACTAGCCCATACCTCCAGGTCTGCTCCCATTGTGAAAGCAGAGTGCACGGCTGAGTCTGATGTGGGATGGATTCTTGCAAGTCCTGCTCTTGGCTAGGTCTGAAGCATGCTGGCCACCATGCTTAGAAAGAACCAAGGGGTGGCCTCTCAAAATGTGTCTCCAAGGCAGATGCGTCCGGGAGGCAGAGCGGTGAGTGTCCCACTGACCCCATTGTTCTCATATTGTCGAGTCTGCATATTTTTAAATACAATTTGAACCTGACCATGTGTATTTCACTGCCTGATTTACTCTGTATCATCTTACCAATAAAACATGTCCTCCTGTACCAGACCCAGTTTGTGAGCTGCCGCAGAGCTGCCGGGCTCTCCCTGTCCTCTGGGCCTTGGTTGCTTACCCAGAGGAGAGTTCAGTCACTGGCTGCTCATCCCCCCCCCCCATCGTCGCTAGCCACTGCTGCCTTCCCGGGGAATGAGGCTTGGGCTTGGCACCACCTTCATCGTGCCCACCATGGTAGGGGTGGCACTATGCCCAAGCCCTACTCAGTGCGTCCTGGCTGCCTGGAGGGGGCCACAAAGCAGCCTGGAAGTACAGAGACATGAATTCCTCACAGGATAAAATGTCCCCAGGGAGGGATAAGAGACCAGTAAGAGTCAGTACATTTCCTACCCTTTCAACTCCACGCATGTACTATTTCAAGGGAAGACATTCCATGGTTTTTTTTTTCTGGAAGCAACTCCTGTGTCTGAAGAAATGAGCTTTGCTGTTTGAAACTGTGACATGCTCAGCACTGCCACTCGGAATCTGCCTTTCCCCTTTATGGCTGCAAGACCGTGGCCCCTCAATTTTGCTATCCCTAGATTGCACCCCCTCCCTCGGGGACTTTGCCTCAGGCTCTCATTTCTAGAATGTTTGGAAAGAGCTACCTAAAATCCTCTCACTTCCTGTGGTAGATGTAACAACTTCAGGAGGAAAAGTGAGCTGGAAGATTCGCTCCTACATGGGTAGGAGGCAGGAAGCCTGAATTTGGAGAGAGATGTTACACTGGGAAAGGACAGTGATGAATGAGGAAATGACTGTGGACCTGGCCTGCAAGCTGAGACAACTCAAGGGTGTGAAAGAGCTGGGTTTGGGCTCTTAGCCTGAGAGTCAAGAGAGCCATTAACAGACACAAGGGAGAAGTAAGAAGAGCACAGATTAGGGTGTAAGACAGACCCAGATTCTGGTCCAGGCTCTGCAGTTTACTTGCTGTGTGACTTGAAAATATTGCTTCCCTTCTCTGGGATTCATTTCTTCACCCCAAAGGTGGGGGGTCACAAATGATCCCTGATCTTTTTAAGAGGATGAAATGAAGTAGTACTCAGCAGAGCCAGGCACATAATAGGAGCTTAATGGGTGAGTTTGGCAGCTGCCATTTTCTTGGCCAGGACCAGCCACTGAGTCCCCTCAGCTGTTCTGAGCTAGGGCTGAGTCCTTATCTCTAAGTACCTCTGAATCTGCCTCTCTGGGAGTGGACAAATATCCACGCAGGAAGTCCCCATGTCAGTGGAGAAAGTATCTTCAGAGCCCTCCTTGCCCTGGCTCCTACCTGGTCGCTGCCATCCAGGTGTCCCACAGCATGGAGGAAGAGGCAGGAGGGAAGAGGTAGCAAGTTCTGGCTTACCCTGGCTCAGGGATTTGGTGCAATCTTAATGGCAGAATCTCTTGGGAACATGTTAGAAAGGTAATGCAACTGTTTATACATTGGGTCAACTTGAATAATTTAGAAGCTTAACTAACTCAGCCATTCTAGGACATGGCCTAGGATGGCTTTTACACTCCAGGATGTTGTGATGGTTAATTCATTATGTCAATTTGAGAAGTTTAGAAGTTTAACTGACACAGCAGGGTGCCACAGCCCTCACTTTGGAAACACCCAGAGCCTGAGCAGGAGGAGGGCAGGAGATGGTGTGAGCATTACACTCAGCCTAGGGCCAGCAGTCTGCATACCATGTAAGGAGGAAAAGAGCCTTGCTTTTTCACCACTTTTTCTTTCTCGTTGCTTTTGCTGTCTTCTGCTGCCATGAACTGTTGCCCCTCTGCCATGCCACCGTGCTTTGGAGTCAGCTGACTGTGGACTGAAACCTCTAAAAACTGTGAGCTAAATAAACCTTTTTTTTCCTTAATTTTAGGTGTTGGGTATTTTGTCTCAGCAATAAGAGAAAAGTAACCAAGACCGGTAGATTCTTCTACATACCAGAGCGTCGGACTCTGGAGTTGAGCCCAGATGCCTGCGTTTGTGTAGTCCACAGGTCATTCTGCTCCCAGCACCTGAGAACCACTGTCAGGACCCCGGAGCCCAGTGCTGGGAATCAAGTGTGACTTCTTCCCTCTGTGTGAAACTGGACGGGCCTTGGTTCTTGAAGATGCTCCTTTCACCAGAGCAGCTCACCCCTGCTCCTCCCCAGACACCAAGCAAGCACCTCATCCTGCGCTTGGCTCAAGGAATTTCTCCACCTCTGCCTCCCTGACTGCCTCTGTATCTCCCTGCTCCTTCCTGTCTCTCACACCTCTATTTCATCTCTTCTATCCATCTTTCTCTGTCTCTGTCTCTCATCATTCCTGTCTGTGTCTGCTCTATCTCTCATTTCTCCTGTCTGTCCTCTCTCTAAATTTGGAGGAGCCACATCAGACAGGAGTCCAGAGTCCAGAGAAATGAGAAAACTTTCACGCATGTGTGGGCATACACGCATGTACATCTCTCCATGTCTGAGTGTCTCTTTGAGTGTCTCTGTGTCTCATGTCTCTCTGCTTCCCCTTTGGTCTCAGTCTCTCTCTTCTCCTTTTCTCTCTGTGTCCCTCTTGGGTCTCTTCCTCCCTGTAGGCCTCTGGTTCACCGCCAGGAACAGATGGCTGTTAAACACTGGCACAGGCCCATGTCATAACAGAGGCTCCTCCCTTGATGGCAGCTTTTAAGCGACCACCTGGGGAGTGCAAACGGTGCCACAAACAGGTCACTGTCACCACTGTGATTCAAGGCCTGGCCCAGTCAGGGCTCGGCCTGCCTTGGTTAACCCAGAGACAGGCCAGCTCTCTGCCTGATTTGCGCAATCACTGTTCCAGGGGCCAGAAGCCAGGCCTCGGGGAGCAGGAGGGAGGAGAACGGCCTTGTGTCCAGTAGGCTTTGCCAGGTCCTGGGGCAGCACCAGGAGCGGAGTCATCAGTGAACACCCAGCCAGCCTCAGCTCTCTCACTGAGAGATGCAGCCCTGGTTGTTAAGGAGGCCCTGGCCTGAGCTCCCCCCTATTCAGAAGCCCCCATATCAGCAAGTGATGAGGCCAAAGTGATGGCCTAAGACTCCTGCCTGATTTCACCTAGACTTGCAGGATGGGACCAGAGTGGCCTTGAACAGCTGACCTGGGAGACAGCCTAGCAAAACACATGGGTAACCTGTGAGAAGCTAGCTGTCCCTGTGACCCATCCTGCGTCTCCCACTTCTCTCTCCCCGCTGTATCAGACCCCAAGGCAACCTGAGGGAACCTCTGCAGAGGGGAGAAGGGAACTGATTTTGAAGCTCCCTTTGTCTACTGTGTGCTGTGCAGTGGGTCAGGTGCTAAATTCGGAGAAGCCACCTCAGACAGGAGTCCAGAGTCCAGAGAAATGCGAAAACTTTCAAGTCTTGCTGCACCAATGGGGGACTTGAAGTCCACATGACCTAGTTACACATGTGTGGGTGTACACGCATGCACTCATATACACACACACACACACACACACACACAGAATTTCCTTAAAAGATTATCAGTCACATGCTGGGAAGTTGGCTGTTGTAGAAAAACACAAATGAATGGCATAAGGCCTGCTCCAGAGGACTCAGCCCAAAAGTATCTGGTCCCTACCCTGTTATACTGGGGTCCCAGAGTGAGGTGCAGTGTCCAGGGCTGCCTCAGTCCCTGCTGCTACAGTACCCTGAGAATGGGCAAGCGACTGCAGTTACACATTCCTGAGCTGGCTGTCATAGATGCCAGCGGTTGCAGAGGGCACACTCTCCATTATCTCATCTGCCTCCCTCTTTAGGCAGTAGGAGTGATGGCTGCTGGGTCGTTGAAATAGCTAAGGTTCTCACCTGCCTGGGAATGCTGAGACTTCAACTCCCTAATTCCTAGATGATCTTGCAGGATGAAAACAAAAATGCTCAGCAGGGGCCCTCCCAGATGCAGAGAAGCCAAGGGAAGGCAATCTTCCCAGGAAGACAGGAAAACTGTTCGGCTGGACAAGATTAACAGGCATCCAGATGCCGAAGGAGGCACAGCGGTGTGAGTGCAGGCTCCAGAGAGGAGTCCTGTGGGTTCCTTGTACCCCACAGGCAGCCTGCTACTGCAGCAGCCCCAAAGCAGCTGATCCTGGGAGCTTCACCCAGCTCTGCCCTTCCCTGGCTAAAGGGAGGGCAGGATGGCAGGATGCAGTGGGAGCAGGCTCGGTTCATGTTTCCCTCCTCTCTTCCTGGCAGGGATTACATGGTTTGCAAGAAGGACAGCTGAGCTGGCAGGTGGGTGGCCAGCTCTGGCGAGGGTAAAGCTGAGGAGGAAGGACGGCTGAGGTAACTCAGGCTCGGAGCAGTCACACTGCCCCTCCTAGCCATCCAGAGGCTGGAACCCACCAGACCTAGGCCAGTGCGTGGGCACCTGCACTTTCTGTACCCAAGACTCTACTCCCAGGGGAAGGGGTAAATAGAGTTCTCAACCGACAGATAAATAGACTGACTTCTGAGAAATGAGGGCACACAAGTTTATGAGGAAGCAGCATGGCTCAAGGGAGTGAGATCTGTAATTCTAGAATCTAGTTAGCACTAATCCATCTCTCCCAGCCTCCACCGCACTCCCCATGAACCAGCCACTGGGAGGCATCTGTCCCATAAACCACAGGTCTACCTCATCCGCACCAAGACCTTCACCCTGAAATGTCATGCTGCTTGGGCCACCTACCTAACCATCTGGGAACGCGTCAGTCTTGGGATAAAGGTTGTCAATCAAAGGTCCTGAGAGACTCATTAAAATGGCAAGGACGGTTTGGTGATGTCCAGCAGTGAGAACTGAGCGTGGATCCAGAAAGCGCCAGGAATGATGTGTCAGCAGAAAACCGAGCATTCCCTGCGTGCTAGAGGGCCCAGGTCTGGAGCTTGCAGAGCCCTGGAGGGAAGGTTACCGGAAGGGAGGTGAAGCTGACCCTTCCTCCCTGGGGCTCTGCTGCTAATCTCCGCCTTTACCCCCAGGAAAAGATCCCGGTCCTGCACAGCAAAGCTGGACATCCAAAAGGCTGACTGACTGCCCATAAATCTGACTAAGGTCAGTTGATAAATCCTGACCAGAGAGTTCAGGGCCAGGGATTTCCCAGCTGGACCCTAGATCTTGCACAGCTACCAAGGGGTGCTCCAACACTTTGTCAAACAGGTACAACCGGGCCGTAGACTCCAACAGCTGTGTGTCCCCATAGCCTTCTTCTCGCTTGCTGTGCCAGCCAGTGAACTTTGTGGTTCCTGTCCACAAGCTCCTGTGGGCAGGGTGATTCAGAAGTTCGGCCGTGTGGCTTGTTTATCAGTGGGTGACTCCAGCCTTCATTGTAAGCCTCTGTATTAACACGATCAGCCTAGCCCTCCTCTTCTTGCTTCATGCCTGCTCACCAGGTTTCCCCGAAAGTCCCAGGCCGCCGACTCTAAAATACAATCAGCCACATCAAAAGTTTGTTAGGATGATTAAGAATAATAAGAGCATCCAGCATAAGGCCCAGCATAGAGTGAGTGTCCAATACATATTTCTTTCCTTCCACTTTCTGTCATATTCTATTCAGGCTACTAGAACAAACTATTGGATAGCATGCAAACAATAAAAATTTTTCCCACGGTTCTGGAGGCTGCGAAGTTCAAGGTCGAGGCTCCAGCAGAGTCAGTACCTGAAAGGACTCACTGACTTTCTCATTCCTAATGGCACTTCTTGCTGTGTCCTTACGTGGTAGAAGGGGCAAGGGAGATTATCCATGTTGGTTTTATAAAAATGCTAATCCTGTTCATGAAGGCTCTGCTTTCATGACCTAATTATCCTTCAAGGGCCCACTGCCTGATACCATCATATTTAGAACGAGGCTGCCTCGCTTGCCTGCATTTTTTTTAAATTTGTTCATTTGTTTATGGTACTGGGGGGCTTTTGCACTGAACCACATCCCCCACATTTTTCCTTTGAAAAAGGGTCTCATTAAATCACTAAGTTTCTTGGATTGAGCTCAAACTTGCAATTCTCCTGCCTCAGCCCCCACAGTACAGGAACTATATCTAGTTTAGGATCTCAGCATACAAATTTGAGAGGAGGGAGACACAAACATGTAGATCATAGCTCATATCCTCCTTCCCTAATAACTTCCTGCCTTTCTTCCCTAACTCTCTTTTTTCCTTCCTCTTTCTTCTCTCAGTCTTACCACAAAGAAGTGTCTCAAGCATCCTACTTCTCACTCAGCTTCTTCTTTTTTCCTCTAGGAAGATTCTTTGTGGGCCTTAGAGGTTCCCCTGAGAATCCTCTTTATCACTGTCTCCTTCATAACTGGATCTGTGCACTATTTTCTTATTTGGCTACAAGAGAGATTCTTTCATCTCTGTGCCTCCCAACACCAGACAAAGTCCTAGACATAGTGCCTGGTTCCAGATGGTGTGAAGGAGTCACAGTTGGAAGGGGATAAAGGGCAAATGGATGAATAATGAATGGGTGAAAGGATGGCACACAGTGGAGGAAAGGGACAGAGGAGTGACTTCTAGGTAGAGAGAGGGATGGGAAAATAAATGGCCAAGTGAGATAGATGGGTGTGAAGATGGAGTTCTCATGCATATGAGAGGGTGGGTTGGTAGGTGGGTGAACAGATGGCCACTGGCACTTGCATGGGTGGTTTGGGTCAATGTGCTAAGACTACAAGTCACTCCTTTAATGCTTTCTCCCCAAACTGGTGCTCTCGTTCTGTCTCCTCAGCTTCTCAAATCATAAAGACAGGGCTTTATGAAGGAAGGGAACCACCCACAGCAGCAGGGCTGCAGGTGCACCCATCATTTCAGTTCTGCCTAAACCCTCACTTGGTGAGTTCTGTCACAGGCTCCACGCATCCCAAAGCTCAGAGCCACAGGGCACAGGCATGGCAGAGGGCACTCTTGCACCTCTCAGCCACATGCCCAGTCCCCTCACGGAGCTCACATTGTCCTCTCATGCAACATGACAGGTAGGAACCCAACCAAGTGTGCTTCTGAGAGGACAAGCCAGCATCTGACCACACTGAAGACCAGCGGAGCGTCGCTTTGTCACCTCTATGTGCCTTTCACCAAATTGACATCTTGTCAAAGATGCTATTTTCCTCACTGTCCCATCCCAGTGCTTGACTTCCTGACATAGAGTTGGTATAGAAAAAATGGATGTTTGTGGGGTAAATAACATGGATAACGCGACTTAGACACAATTAACTGTCCTTGGGAAAAAAAAAAAGGTGGTCTTGGTCTAGGGCTCTGAGTTTGGATCCCACTCCTGCCACATCTCAACCACTTGACCTTATGAAGGCCTTTTTGCCTCTCTGAATTTCCATTTCCCTGTCAGTGAATCAGTACAGTGGCTGATACCACTCAACTTTCTCCTAAGGCTTCATGGATCCTAAGGGTCCATGAAGATCCTACGCTGCACCCAGGGTCCCTGATAGCCAAACCCAAAAGCTGCATCACTCCTGTGTGACCTTCTCCCTGACCAGAGCAGAGAGCAGAGCCTGTGGGGAGGGGGGACAGGAGATGGACATGCCCCACTTTTAGGCTTCTGCAACTGGAGCAATGCATAATCCTGACCTCAATCTTTCTCTGTGAATTACAGGAAGAAAGTTCTCTGAAAACGAGGCCTGTGAAAGGCTCCACAGACTTTCTGTCCTCCCCTCGTGTCATCCTTCCCAGCTTAATAAGGACCTGAGCTTGTTAGCTGTTCCTGTCCAGCTCACCTCATCCTGTGCCTGCACATGTGAGACTAAAAATACCACCAGCCCAGAGCGGAGGCCCTGCCCAGGGACAGCCAAAGCCAGAGTCTGCCTCAGTGCCACGGCCTGGCTTCAAGTGCCCCTGGGATCCGGGACACTGGGTCTATCCCACTTGGGGCCGAAGGGCACCAACATCCATCTGGCTGCCCCTGCAGTGTGCAGCAAAGAAGGAAAGGCTGCTCTCATTTATCAGCGGCTCCCAACCGCCCCATCACACAGTCTCACCTGCCCAGGCCAGGCTTCTTCCTCAGGGAACTCTTTCCATGCAGAGCGCTGCCTTGGTATCTGCAAGTATCCATCCCAAATCGCAATCTGCCCCTGGGGGAGTTGCTCGTCTCCCTTTTCACTAAAACACGAAGAAAGCAAATGTGGGTCACAGGATCTGTCCAGAAGCCACTGGAAGAACTGTGAACCCGTCTCTTGAGCCTTTGTTTCTCCATCAAGAAAATGGGCACAAATCCGTAAGCCCAGTGAGGATTTCCTGTCCACGTGGTGAAGGAGGTAGATCGAGGAACACACGTGGGGTGTGTCCATCGCTCACTAGCATGCTTGGCGAGAGTCTCCACAGGCTTTCATATGCCACTGGATACTTCTATTGGCATCGCCCAAGATATTTTGGAAATGGTGGTGAGAGACAAATTGATTTTCGCCATCTCCATCTCCAGGAAAAGGCCAAGAATGGAATCGAGCATAAAAACTCCAAACTTCACATTGCTTTAAATTTGGAAAGGAGCACTTCCTACATTTGCACATGGTTATATGCAAGAGATGGGATTTAAATGAGCTATGACAGGAAAATATGGAAAGTCAGTTGAGGTGTCATAAACAGAAATACTGAAACAAGGAATGATTGACGAGCAGATCAGGGAGAGAGATTTCAAAAAGTTGAGAATGGAAATTTCTCCTAACACAGTGAGTCTCGGCTTGGCTCCTGATTGGGGTGGGAGCAGAGATAGTGGGTGCAGACAGCTAAGCAGCTTATCTCGGAACCAAACTCTCCCCAAATGCAGGTTCCGGTAGTTCTGCCAGCAGAGGAAGGTGCCCTTAGGGCCACTTGTCCCCATTTAAGCTCCCCCCTTTTCATTCCCTGAGGGTCTGTGAAAAAGACCCGGAACAGAAACTGCTAAAATCTCTGAAAGTTTCCACTCTGGCTTGCTGGGAGTAATTCTGTCCAATTTGACTCAAATGTTTATTGAGCATCTCCTGTGTGCAGGGCGGGATGTGGAAGGAAGGGGGGTTCTGAAATGAGTGAGCCGCAGCCTGGTCCTCCAATGGTTTAAAGGTGTCAGAGATAGAACAATGACTTCCCTAGAGACTTTGCCAAGGAACACGAAAGACTTGAGGTTGATAACGGATTCATTTTTCTGACTAACACTTAAATGTTTGTGCCATTACAGTAGAAAAAAAAGGACTAATGATATGAACCTAAAAAGTCACATACACACGTAGCCACACACACACACACACACACACACACACACACACAGAGGTAAATTTGTGTAAAATAGCTCCACAGGTAATACAAACAGAAATTAGAAAGTTGTTTCATGCATCAATTATCAGAATGACAAAGGTGGTAGAAGAGGAATTTGATATACCCAGCTGGTGAGATTGTAAATAGACACAATCTTTCTGGAAAGTAACTTGACATTGTATATATCTCCAGCCTTAAAATAGTCATAACCTTTGACTCAGTAATTCCACTTCCAGGAATCTATTCTAAGGAAATCACCAGATATATGCTCAAAGATATAAGCACACAGATATTTATTATCACATCATTTACTAAATTGGACAATGTGAAACAAACAAAAATTCCAACAAGAGAATACAAAAATGCATTGTACTGCATCCACATAACCGATGATTAGACTGCCTTTTTAACTGTGTTTTGAGGCATTTTTAGTAAACTAAACAGTGGAGTGGGGGGCAATTCATGGACGGGGTTTGGGAGGTTGGATTTTCTTGTTTGTCAGTTACACATTTTCTGACTCTTCAGTGCTGGGGGGCGTGGTAGAACAGCTGTCCCAGCCCTGCCCAGTAGAGCCCCATGTGCAGCTCCCCCAGACTGTCACCCAGGATGAGCACTGAGCTGGGGCCTGGTCCTCCAGTGGAAGCACAGATCCCACGTCTCTCACCTTTCTGACCAGGGACGGCCCCCGCCTAGCCTCTCTGCGGAGCCCAGCTCCCTGCTCCACCTGGGCCTCCCACGCCATCCTCCCAGATCCCCTTTTTCTGACATAGCCTGTATGTGTGGTACTTGGCTGTCTTCTCACACCACCACGGCCCTTCCTCCCCTCTCCTCCCGGACGCCAAGCTTGGGGAACAGTGGCGTTCAGTATCATCGTGTCCACAGCACCATCAGACTTGTGCCCTCACACTGTGGTTCTTTCCTGCTATCATCACTGCTGACAGTGACCCAAGTTGCTGCTCTGGTGGACAGCAGAGCCACTGCCCATAGTGCACCAGCCCTGGGTGCTCCCCAGCTTCCTTCTGAACCCTTCTCCTAACCAGGTTGTCCTGCTCTTGTTTCACCAGAACACGCCAAATTCTCCCCTTGAGTTCCTTCCCCAGCTGCGGCCCTTTGCCTGGTCTCCTTCTATGAGCGGAACGATGCCCATTTCCTCCTTCTGTGGCCCTCCCCTACCCATCCCTGAGGACACTGTTCAGATGTCACCTCCACTCACAGCCCTCCCGGGTCTTCCTCTCTAGTAGGACAGGAGCATCTCCTCTGTGCTTCTCTTTCATTCCATCATGTGGCATTGTGCAGAGTAGGGACTCAAGAACAAGCTTGCCGTGCTGGGCAGCATCTTCACAGCAAAGCCGGCAGGAACAGAATGCTGTCTTGGTGGTGTACCCATCCTGGCCTCAGGGTGGTAGGGACCTTATTAAAACCCCTTGTATTGCCTGTGAAGACAGCAGACCTCTGCCTCTCTTTCCATTCCTGGCAAGCTACTTCACTGCTCCTGAAGACTGTTGAATGCTCCATCATCTTGTGACTATTTCACTGCCAACCGTTGCCCCAAACTGGTGCTACAGAGCCTTGGAGATCTGTCCCCCACAGGCCTAGCTCATGGGCTTGAGCTTGAAATTTTTTCTCCAACACCTCACCAGAAGACTTGGAAGCATGGGTCAGTGTGAAGAACCATGACAGGACTTCCCTGGGGGCAAATTATCGCTTCCTGGGGGGACGAGAAGTGCCCTCGGTTTCTTGCATCTTGCCATCTCCAGCTGTGGAACCACATCCACAAGACCCTTCCCAGAGTATGAAGTAGTCAGGGCTAACTGGAACATAAGCAGGTGAATGGCTATAGCTAAACTACAGCTGAATGCTTCATCTTGTGTAATCCAGCAAGACCCTCACTCATTTGACAGATGAGGAAAACTGAGGTTCAGAGAGAGTAATCACACTGTTCAGTGTCACTCTGCTAGAGATACATTTTCGCTTGGCATAACTGCTTCAGAAAGAATTGATATGTTTTCCAAAGGTGATGGGTGTTAAGTATTGGATGGTAGAAGAGAGAGGCACCACAGAGATTTAGCACTTCCCAGGAACCGCAAAGGCTGGGGTAGACAGGAAGGCTTCAAGGCAGAAGTGAGGGCTGGTGTCTGGGCTTGAGCAATGGCTAGACTGCTTTCCAGGGAGACCTGGAGAGATTTCCTAGGAAGAAACAATAGCAACAGCAAAGATCCAAAAGTAGAAGAAGCAAAGTAGGATGGATCAAGGGGCACTGGCTGTGGAAAAGGAGACCAGGAAAGGTGTTTGGTACTCTGTGCAACAAACCACCAACTTTAGTGGAAGCTGAGAGAATCAGGATGGGGGCAGGGGAGATCTGTTGCTTTCTTCTTCCTCCAGTACTGAGATTTAAACCCAGAATCTTTGCACTGAGCTACATCCCCAGCCCTATGTTATTCTATTTAGTTTATTATTTTATTTTACTTTACTTTATATTAAGACAAGGTCTTGCTAAGTTTTCCAAGGTGGACTCAAACTTGCCTCCTTGCATCCTCCTGCCTCAGCTTCCAAGAGTGCTGTAATTATAGATGCATGACTCTGCTCCTGGCAATGGTCTGTTGATATAACCATTCTACCTTATTCCAAGCTGTGTCTTCCCCTTTGCATCCACAGAGAAAACGCTGTTGTGTCTGTGTATTTTTATATATAGGAAAACAGAGCCGTCCCACTGTCTCTGTGAATGACAGACACATGTCCCCCCTGAGAAACTCAGCAGAGGTAAAAAGAGTTATGGCAGCTGATGGCTCCTGAAAATCTGTTTCTGAGCAAAACCACAATGGAAGTGAGGACACGCCACTCTGGGGTAAAGGTCTCCACTGCTAAGAGTGAGTCGTCCTCTCCGCTGATTATTCCACATCTCCAAGACAGCAAAGCCCACTTGGAACCCAGAACCAATCACAGGCAACAAATCCACCTGCAGGCAGAGGAGTGGAAGCAGTGCAAGTGACAGCTGGTCATGTCTAAGAGCTAAACTGAAAAGACAAAGGTGACAACACAGCAATAGTCACATGTTACCTAACGAGAGGGATGTATTGTGAGAAATGTATCCTCAGGTGACTTCATCATCGTGCAAGCAACAAGCGTACTTACACAAACTTAACTGTATAGTCTACCACATACCAAGGCTATATGGTGTGCACATGCACGCACGCACATGCACACACACACACACACACATGTGACTCAGTAAACCAGAGATATATGAGACTACCACAGGCACCATACAGAAGACTGTTTCATAGCAATCTTTTACAAATAGCAGGAATACAACCTAAAATAATAAAAGTAGTAAATATGCAAATCAGTAATGTCTTCATTTATTAACATTCTCAAGTATTATCTGCTGTACTGATTGCATACGCTGTTTGTTATTGCACATGCATAAAGCATCATTGCACACACAATGTGGCCACCACATTGTCACAGACATGACACCACTAGGCAAGAGGGATTTCCCAGCCCTGTTATAACCTCATGGGGCCACCTTTGTATACTTGTTTCACCACTGACTGAAACACTTCTACATAGAATATACTATATTTTAATATTTTAGCTACTTTTTGTCTTTTTTATTTTAAAGAGAACAAAACTATGCAAAATAAAACAGAATAAAGCTAGTCAAAACAAACCAATGCAAGTGACACAGGACTTCAAAATAATACAAAATCAACAGTGGTTCTCATAATGCCTCCTTTTTCTACAAAATAGCTACAGATGCCTTCAGACATAGTAAAAATCAAACAAAACAGAACAGAATAGAACCAATAAAAACAAAACAACGAATGCAGTAAAGGACTTCAAAACAAGACAATAGCAAATCCAAAATGGCAACTATAATATATCTTGCTATCTTTGAAATAGCTGCCCATGCCATCAGATATAATAAAATCAACCAAAACAAACGGAATAAAACCCAACCCAACAAAACAATGAAAATTATATAGGACTTCAAAACAAGATGATAGGGTAAGAATGGCTACAACCCTCAGGAGGAGATTCCCCACTGGGTACCATTGTCTTCTGAACAGATGATCAGACCACCTGCCTTAGACCTGCAAAGTCAGTGAAATAGCAAACACCACAGCATCAAGTTGCATTTCACCTCAATACCCATCTTTACAGCCTGTTTTTCTCCAGATCAGTTGGTCACTTATAGGGGTGGGAGGTTGGCTTTTCTTGTTTCCCAGTCCAAGTGCTGGAAGGGGCTGGTATCTGGCTGTCCCCAGAGCTGCCTGCACATGGTGCTGATTCTCAGGAAGAGCTTGCTTCTAGTTGACTTCTTGTTCTCTTCCCCCACAGTCCATGAATGGCGCTGACTCACAGGAAAAGGCTGGCCTGGCTGTTTCCTTGGTACCCCACACATGGCACTGATTCCTACTCTTTATTTTTTGATGTCCTGAAGTTTGCAATTTCTTTTATTACTGTTGGTAGTGGTAGTACTGGAGATTGAACCCAGACCCTTTTTAGTGAACTACATCCATAGCCTTTTTCTATTTTTTATTTTGAGTCAGGGTCTCCCTAAGTTGCCCTGGCTGGATTCAAACTTTTCCTCAGCCTCCCAGAGTGCTGGAACAATAGACATGTGCTTGTATTCCCAGCCCAATTCACTGTGATTAAATAATTAAAGTCTTTGTCTAAGCATAGAGGTAGACCTTGGTTTGTCAGATTCTAAGACAAAATTGAAGATTAATTAGTTCAGAATACAGAGATACTTGAAGCCAATGTTATTCGATTGGGGCAGGATGGAGAAGCTGGTATGCTGAGAAAAACATGGAAGCAGAAAGTGTAGGCTATAAAAGAAGAGACAACTTTGGCTGTAGTGTATTTGGCAATCACAAGAAAAGAGGAAGAGATGTGTCTGCAGAAGAGGTGGGGTCAGAGTGTGGGCTGCAGTCTGGGGGTCTGTCCTTTGTCCTGGAGGAGCGATTGGAGGCAGGATTTGGGCAGATGGGACAACACTATCTCAGGAGCCTGAGTCTTCTCCCCTGCTCTCCTTTCCTGATACGTAACCCTAACCTCCCTCACCTTCCCCATATCTCCCTCTCCATCCAAGGATAGGACATGGCAAAGGGGGTGCAGCTGGTCAGTTGAGACCAGAGGTGGGAACAGAGTGGGAAATGAGACAAGTATCTCATCTTTCTGCTCTCAAGGACCCAAGAGCTGGACTATTGCACTAACAGTCATAAGATGGAACACCTGGGAAGTGGGTCCGGGTGAACTGAAGCATCTGTCTCTGCCAGCAGTAGCAACTCCCACAGTACTCAAGCTGACCCCACTTCAGAATTTCCTCCCCACTCCAAGCCTGCCAAAGCAGTATTCTCAGTGTGATTTTGGAAACATTTGTCAGGGTATGTTGATGCTCTAGGTTGTCATGATTAGGAAGTAAGTACCACTGGCTTCCAGTAGATAGATTCAAGGAATACTGCTAAATATCCTACAATGCACAGGACAGCCTCCTACAAGGAATTATCTACCTGAAATGCCAGCAGTGCTGAGGATGAGAAGCAAGCCCTATTCTGGAGGTTTAAGTTTCAGACAGAGCAGAGAAGCAAGAGCCCTCACACTGTCTTCCTAGACCTTTTGCCAGGACAACCTAGGCCAGCATCCTCTCCGGAGACACCTCTGAGAGAGCGCCGCACAATCAGCGAGTTCCTACAAGTGACACTTTCCAGCATGAGAGTGAGGGGGTGAGGACAGGAAAGTCACTCGTAAGGTAAGGGGACTTCAGTCTCCACGCTCGCCCTACTTAGCCCCCTTCAGGAACAAGGAGCACCAAGCAAGAGTTGATGGTAGTTTCTGTGTCTCAATAACCTGTCCCCTAAAGGAGTCAAGTGAGCCCATCCTAAGTTAGTGAGGAGAACCCTGGGGTCTTAGCAATCTAAGACCCCAAGAGCTTTCTAAGCAATCTAAGCAATCTAAGACCCCATTCATAGTTCTTATTGCCCCCAGTTTTCAGCCATGTGTATGTGTGTGTGTGTGTGTGTGTGAGAGAGAGAGAGAGAGAGAGAGAGAGA
>PVJX010016423.1:0-40374 GCA_004027295.1 Dolichotis patagonum | reverse complement strand
CCACCGTGAGCTCCCCCTCCCGCTTCTTGGCGCTGAAAGTCAAGAGGGGACCTCAGCCGGGAGGGCCAAGCATTGGCCTGGTCCCCAGGGCCACATGAGTTTCCAGGGGCTGAGTCCCTTCCATCCCATGGGACAGGGAGCCAGGCTGGCCGGGCGAAGACGCAAGGGTCATCAGAGCCACCCCCTGCCACAGGACCTGTTGCCCACAGAGAGCGTGCAAAGCCATTTGAGGCCCCTTCCTGCATAGTATGCCAGGTGTGATAAAAAATACGGTGCCTTTTCAGAAACTGATTATAGTAAGAGAAACACTGCCATGAATCCCCCTCAGAAAGACCCCTCCTGCCTGCTTCAGACACAATTGTCTCATTTTAAAAGTACACGTTTGTAGTACACGATGAAATGCATCACGAGGCCGGGCACGGTAGCGCAAACCAGCACTCGGGAGGCTGAGGCAAGAGGATCGCTGTGAGTTCAAGACCAGCCTGGGCTACAAAGTGAGCTCACGGCCAGCAGGGGCTAGGTAGCAAGGCCCTGCCTCAAAAAAGCAAACAAATAAAAAGGAAAATGTGCCTGGAGTCATCGGGAGGGTGACTGCCGGGCCTGGGAGGGTCACCGGGAGGAGGACTGCTGGGCCCGAGACTGCTCAGCAGACCCGAGGCAGTCAGGAACCGGAGCCCCTGGACTTTGGAAACGGTTACTCACCCCCGCAAGGCTGGGGACGAAGCGCAGGGCCTCTCCACTGCTGCGCCCCCGGCCCTCTTTATTGTCACCCCCTGGGGTCTTTCCCAGGGCCAGGCTGGCCGAGAATCTCTCAGTGGAGGCCGGAGCCCAGGAGCCGGCAGGGTGCTGCATGCAGCCCGCCCAGGCCCAGGGCTGACCTCTTCCCAGGACCCCCAGCAGGTGGCCACCATGACAGCTCCCGGTCACACAGGTAGGGCCCTGGCTCCCGGGGACCTGGACACTGCTGGACATGTGGCCTCGTCAGTGCTTGGCCGCATCCCAGCGCAGGGACCCTGTGGACCCTGGGTCACCTGGGCAGCACTTCCTTAGGCCACTGGCTGCCTGCAATGTCACCAAAAACCCAGCTGGACCCAGCAGGTAGGGGCCTCCCGCCAGCAGGGGGCAGCACCGCCCCAGGGGCCCCCAGGGCGGCAGGCTGAGGTGGAGGATGGTCTGTGACAAGGGGCACATGGGGGGGGGGGCTGGCACCTGCTGACAGGAGACACCCAGGAAGCCTCGCCTGACCACAGGGCATGGGGCTGGGCCCCGGGCGTCCACCTTCGGGACCTTGGTTCTCTGCTTAAAGCACCGGGGTGCCCAGGGGGAGTGCCTGGCGGGGGCCCCTACCTCTTGGTGACCTCCTCCAGCTCAGCCCTCAGCTTCCCCATCTCGATCTGCAGCCGGGCGCGCTCACAGGCCGTCTCGTCCAGGACCCTCCGGGCGTCGGCCAGCTCGGACTCGTACAGCGCCTTGATGCCGCTCACCTGGGGGACGCAGCGGTCAAGGAGGCCGGGAGCCTCGGCACCCAGGGAAAGGGGTCCCTGGTCACCCGGCTCAGCCAGGCAGGGAGCCGCCAGGAGCGGGCACCCTGAGCAGGAGGCAGACAGCCTGGTGACCCTTTCTGGGGTGATCCGTCCCCTCCCCAAGTGCCAGCTCACAGTGCAGGGGAGCGCCCAGTGGTGCGGCCTGGGGTGCCAACCCCTTTGACAGGTTTGTGCCCCTGCCAGACAGGAGGCCTCAGCCCAAACCTGCATGGGGGCTCGCAGGGCCCCAGCGCCCCAAACCACAAGCTCAGCGGGATGTCTAATGGGGGTCCCCCCAACACAGGGGTGCAGGTCACTCTGTGGGGGCATCCCTGGCCTCCACCTGCCCCCCGCTCGAGTGAGTCTAGACAGGACCCGGCTCAGGGCCACGGAACACCACAAACACGCTTTACTCTCTCCAGGAGACCACACGACTTCGATGGAAGACAGGTCACACCCAAGTCCCCGGGCTGTCCTGGGGCAGCCAGGGACCAGGGCTCCGTCCCTCAAGGCCAGCCCAGGCCCCAGCTGCTCACCGTGTCCCCATAAAGCCCTGTGTATCCCCCTCCCTGTCACCAGCTGCCAGTGAAGCCCAGGGGACAACTGGAACCAGACCTCTGCACTTGTCCCCAGCGAAGAGCCCTCTCAGTCTCCACCTGCCACTGCCCGCCCTGCCCCGGCCACCCGCGCCAGCTGGAAGCACAACTCGGATTTCTTGGTGGCCCGCTGCCCTCCCCTAATCCTCGGCCCTATGCAAAGCACAGGTGACCTGTCACCTCCCAGCGGCGCTGTGTGGGGGCGGGGCAGGAGGTGGCGCGGCTGCAGGGCAAAGAGGGTCATCACCAGACCCAGCACCCCGGCTCCTCAGTGTGAACCTGGGAGACCTGGAATCACACCCCGAAGTGGGGGTGCAGACGTCCTGGCAGCACTGACCACGAGTCCCTCTTCCAGGCCAAGGGAGCCTGCAGGGCACCGGGAAGGGAGGTGTAGGGCCTTCGAGAGCCCCCCCCCAGCCGACCTGCCGGCCGGGACCACAATAAACGCTTTCTCTCCTGCCTCAGCCTGCCCAGCGCTGTGATGGCGGGACGAGCGACCATGCTCAGCTTAAAACTGCGCTATTTTAGGCATCGTGGGGTTTTTCTTACACTAGTTTAAAAATCCCGGCTGGCTGGGGTGCCACGCAGCTGTAACCCCAGTTACTGGGGAAGACGAGGCAGCAGCGTCACAACTTTGAGGCCAGCCAAGGTGACTTAGCAAGACCCTGTATCAAAATAGAGCTCGGGGCCCTGGGTTCCCCCCTTGGAACCTCTGGAAAGATAGAAGAGAAGATCCCATTAACACACTGTTCATCTTGCTGGACGGGTGGGGCGCACCTGGCATCCCTGCACTTGGGAGGCTGAGGCAGGAGGCTCACTGTGTGTTTACAGGTCAGTCTGGCCTCACAGCAAGACCTTGTCTCAAAAAGAAAAAACTGTTCATCTCATCCCTCATCCAACTGTGAGGACGACTCAGACACCGCCTGGACTGAGGGCCACCCTACAAAAATTCGACTGGTCCTATTTAAGACTGCGAAGGGTAATAGGAGTAAGAGTTTGAGAAAGTCATACCCCCAGGGAGCCCCAGGAGACTCGAGGACTAATGTGACATGGGATCTGGGGACTGGGGGAACAGTGAGGAAACCTCAGCCAACTCTGTATATCGTTGCTTTTTGGGGGGTGGGGGTGGGGACTGTCTCACAGTGTAGTCCAGGCTGGCCCTGCACTCGGAGACCCTCCTGCCTCAGCCTCCTGAGTGCTGGGATGACAGCCGTGCGTCACTGCGCCCAGATGCTTTAGGAACAGTGACTGTAGCCAGAACTGCACACTCCTGCCCACAGGACAACCCAACCCACCTGTGCCCTTCGGTCCGCGGCCGGGACTCCCCTTAGCTTTGCAGACGGCACGGGGCAGGGAGCGGGGTGTGGATTCGTGAGGCCAGCAAATCACAGCGGACTCACAACTCGGTGTGGTAAATAAAGTCTTGCTGGAACATGGCCTGGTCCGTTTATTTCTGGACCGTCTGGCGGCACAGACGAGGCCACCTGAGATGCTGACCCTGGCCCTGTACACAACACCGCGCTGCCTTCCCGAGCCAGGCGCACACACAGGCGTGGCATCGCAGGGCACCTCGCAAAGCCCCTCAGTGGGGACAGGTGGCCCGGCGGCCTCAGGGGCTGTGACAGGGCCTCCTGTCTGGTGCTGTCCCCGTGAGCGCCATGCTTGAGAAATCCCAACAGATGCGTGAGCACGTGATGGGCCGGGGGAGGGGGCAGATGACCCGAGGTGGCCTTTCCCTGGGTGGCACGGACGCACGGCATGGCACAGCTTGGCCAAGGCTTCGCTGGGCACTAATTCCCCGGGGTGGGCCATCTGCAGCCCTGCTCCGGCCAGCCCTCCTGGGTGGCAGGTGGCCCCCGCAGTGACGTTTCAGCAACACCCCCGCCCCAGGCCTGCACTCCATCATCCCCTCCACCAGCATGAGACCCCCAAGACCACCCCCTGCGCAGGCCCGGCGCCCGTGCCCGCCCTGGCTCTGAGTCCCATGAGAGGGAGGACAGGGGACAGAAGAACGGGGGCCGGGAGACTTGAGGCTGCAGGCCAGAGGCCTCCCTCAGCCCTGGGCGGTCTGTGACAACCACAGGCCCTCAGATGTGGCAAACAGTGCCCTGGGCACACAGCGCTCCGAACAGTGCCCCAGGGACCTCAGTGAGCCCCTCCCTACCTCCTGCAGCCTCAACCCCAACTGTAGCCCTCCCGGCCATGCAGGTCACTCTGTAGGTGCCATGTGCCCACCTTGCAGCAGCCCTGCCCATAGAGCTGGGGTCCCCACACTCCTCCACTAAAGGCAATGCCAGCCTCCACAGCTGTCCCAGGAGCACCCCTGCAGATACTGAGTACCAGGCACAGGCCGCTGTCACCCACTACGGGGCTCCCCTCGCTTCCATGGATGGCTGACTGACTTGCAGCCCCACCAGCCTCACGGGAGCTGAGACATGGGGAGCACCGAGGCCCACAGGTGGCCAGCAGACAGCTCCGCATGTCCTCCAGGCCCTGCATCCCCTGGGACACAGAGGGCCTGACACAGCCCCCAGCACCAGGATGTAATGCTCGCGCCCTGAGGCGACACGAAGGCTCCAGCAGGTCCAGGGCCTTGTGCAGGTCACACGCCCAGGGACCCCTGCTCAACCGGTATTCACAGGATCCTCCTCCTCCACAGCCCTGGAGCAACGGAGAGTTTTTTGTTTCCAGTGCCCCTGTCCCCCCACACCTACAGCTGGGACAAAGGTCTCCTAGAAGGGCTTGCTCTGGGCACCGGCAGCAGGACATTAGGGTGCCGGCTTTCTCAACTTGCCCAGAAGCCCTCCCAGGGTAAAGAGGCTCCCAGAAGACCACCGCCAGACCCCCCACTTCACCTGGCCCCCAGAATCAGGGCACAATCGGGACCCTCTGTCCCAGAGGAGGAGCCCCACGGAGGACACTGCTCAGTTCCTTACTCTGCAGACCCTGCCGAAACCTGCTGCTCCCTCCCCTCGGCTGGCAGGGGAGCCCCGGGCCCACCCCGAACCCCAATTCTTTCCCAACAACTGCATCAACTGCCTCAAGCCTACCAGCTGTCTCCCTCCAGGCCAATGGGCTCCACTCAGGGCCACCCAGATTTCCCACAGAACCCTCCCCAGACCCCACCCACTGCAGGCCCGGAGTGGGGAAAACCTTACCCCACTCTGGGACCTCCCCTGGATTCAACCCCAAGACCTGGATTCCACCCTGGACTCTCCCCAGAATCCCACAAGGAGACCAAGTGACTTTGCCAGGACCAAGTATCCTTCTTCCTCCTGAGCTCCCCCCTCCTCAGAGACCAGAGACTCCCCCGTTCTGGGGACGGTAACACCCCCCCCACCTTGTGCTCCGTTAGGGTTAGGTCTACCCTGGATTAGACCTACTCAGTCAGGAGTCCCCCAAATCTCCACAAAATCCTATGAGCATAAAGCATGAGACCTCAAGACTGCATCCCGACCCTCAGGGGTGCCCCAAATCCTGGGGACCCCTTGCTGGGTGGGATGGCCCTGTCTGCACTCTTCCCTGGAAGGTTTCTGAAACTCATTTTCTGGGGTCCTCCCAAAGGAGGCCTTTCCCCCTCTATTCCTCTTGCTGAGAGAGCCCCCAAAATCTACGATCCCTCAATAGGCCGGGTTTACCCAGGCTGACACCCCTGTCCTTGGGGGTTCCCCAAACCACTAGCGATCCCCGACAGCCGGGCACCACCTCTTTGAGTGCCCCAAGACCCCTCAGTCTCCATGGGAAGGTACTGCCTGCCTAGTCGGCCCCTTCAATCAGGGGTCCCCCAAGACCCACAAGGATCCCCAAAGGACAGCCACTGCCTGCGCCTCTCCCTTGGGGTCCACAGAACCACTCTGCAGACCCCCTTGGGTCAGGGGTATCCCCAGATACGGGACAGCTCAGTGGGCGGGGCTTACAGGTCTGCATCTCCTCGAGACCTCAGGAGAAGCCTCAGGACAGTCCCTGGTCTGCACTCTTTGCTGAGGAGTCCCCGAAACACCCCGGGGGGACCCCAGAGGATGAGGTCGGGCTGATCTGCATTCCTCCCTCGGGGTCCTCGAAATCTCCTTGGACCTCCTAGGGGGCGGGGCAAGCCCAGTGCAGACGTTTCGGGTCGGGGTGCCCCGGGATCTCCCAGAACCCTCGGTGGGCGGGGCTTGCCCGGCCTGCCCCTGCCCCTCGGGGATACCCTGAAATTCGAGGGGTCCCCAGGGAGCCCCCAGCCCGTGCCCCTTGCTCGGGGTCCCCCGGCCCTCCTGGTGCGCGTCGCCTCCCCGCTTGGCCCCCGATCCCGCGGACCCCACGCACCTCGCGCGTGGTCACCTCCTCGCGCTCGGAGATCTTGAGCAGCAGACGGTCGTTCTCGAGCTCGAGCGCGCGGACGCGGTCGATGTAGTGCGCCAAGCGATCGTTGAGCTCCCGCAGCTCCTCTTTCTCTTGCAGCCGCGACAGGCGCGTAGGCGACAGCGGGGTGGCGGGTCCGCTCACGCGACTGGGCAGAGGCGAGGCCATGGCGGCGGCTGCTCGCGGCCTGCTCCGATCGCGACGGTGGCCCCGGCTCGGCGCGCTCATTCAATCCGCGCCGCGCAAGATGGCGCCGCCACCACCCACCGCCGCGCTGGGCACGCCGGGACTTGTGGTCCGCCAGCCGCCGCGCAGAGCACGCCGGGAGTTGTAGTCTCTGGGGCGCTAGGTACAAGCGAGGCACACCGGGAGTTGTGGTCTCCCAGCTTGGGGATCCCAAAGCCTCGATTAGCGCTTCTAGACCCGCAGTATAGGTGAAAATGAAGGGTTGCCATCCTGTAAGTAAAGTATATAGAAGGATAGATACAGAATGCTGTGTATTCTGGGTCACGCGTGGAAGCTAAAAAAAGTTAATCTCTTCGGGCTCAGGGTGTAACTCAGCAGTGGACTCTTGTTTAGCATGTGTTAAGGACCCAGGTTCCATCCCCAGCGCTGCCAAAAAAAAGCAAAAGAAGCCCGGTGTGATGGCGCACACTTGTAATCTCAGCACTGGGGAGGCTGAGGCAGGAGGATCGTTGTGAGTTCAAGACTAGCCTGGTCTACACAGTGAGCTCAAGGCCAGCCTGAACTGCATGGTGAGATTCTGTTTAAAAAGACAAATAATAAAGGTTCAGCAAATTGGGATGAGTGATCTCATCGGCTTTTTTCAGGCAGCACCCCAGGAGAGGGAGTGGTTTTAAAGGCAGAAAAAGTTGAGGGAGCAGAAATAAGGAACAAAACAGATGTGTCATTTCGGAGTTACTTTCCTTGTAGCATTTAAACTCGGGAGAAAGCTGGGCTAGCTTGGTGCCGCACACCTGTCATCCCTGGGAGGCTGAGGCAGGAGGAGCACAAATGGATATCTATAGCCTTAGCAGCTCAGTGGGGCCCTGTTTCAAACTTTACAAATAGAAAAAGGTGTGGAGGCGGAAGCAGGAGGATCCCAAGTTTGAGACCACCCTAGGCAACGCCGCTAGACCCTTACCCAAAATAAAATATTTTTTTAAAGAGGTTGGAAGTTTAGCTCAGTGGCAGAGCGCCCCTGGGTTCAGTCCCCAGTACTGCGAAAGGAAGGGGGAAAGAGCTACACTGTGTCCAAAACACTGACACTTTTCACTTCCCCGTAAGAGCAGCAACAGAGAATATTAAACCAGGGGCAGCGGTGCACGCCTGTCACCCCAGCGCTCGGGAGGCTGAGGCAAGGGGACCGCCACAAATCCAACAGCAGTCTGGGCTACCAGCTTGACCCTGTCTCAAAAATAAGAATAAATACATGAATAAAATATTCAGCCAGGGCTGGGGGTGGGTCAGGGGCGAGGGCCTCCTGAAGGTGTGGGGCCCTGGGTTCCACCCTCCGCACCAAGAGCACTAGAAAATCATAATAAAACTTTTCTAACCCCCCCCCAATTTAAAAGACGCTAAAATATGAGGGGATTGGAGTAAAGCATGAACCAATACGGTGGGAGGCCGGGAATCGGGATGCCAGACGTGTGAGGGGCCCGTACTCCACTCCCAGATTTACCTGCAGCCCCCCCGAGCTGTCGCTGATACCACCTACAGCCCATCTAGCCCTGCTCGCTGCTCTCCCTTTCCCTTCTGGGCTTGGGGGTGCCAGGTCCCCGGCCCAACCTCCCCGTGAAGAGGCTATGCGCTTTGGGCTGCGTTCAGCTGCGATTTTTTTTTTTTTGAGACAGTTTTGATTGACTGTGTAGCTTAGTCTGGTCTCGAATTTGCAGCGACCCTCCTGCCTCAGCCTCCTGGGTGCTGGGATCAAGGCGCGCGCCACCCGCCTGGCCTCAGCGGCGATTTTAGCAAATCCCAAACCGGGTCTAGAAGGGACTCCCGCCCTCTTCTCTGGGCGGACCTCGGACTGCCGGGCTCCGCCCCTCCACGCGCCCCTCCCCCCGCACCCCCCCCAGGATTGGACTCCAAATCCCAGAGAGCCCCGCGCTGCCCGGGGTGGTGCCGTCACCTCCCCCACGCGCTTGGGGCGATTTTTAAATTCTGGCGCTGAGCTAGGAGGGGGCGGTGACGGCTGCAGCCCCCCGCAAGCTGGTCCGTCCACTCCGAGGGGTCTCGGCCCCACAAGCGTTGAGAATGTTGAGGGCGGGGCGCATGGGCCCGTTTCCAGGAGGAGAAACTGAGGCACAGGTGGTCAGGGACCCGTCTAGGGACGCCCCCCAGCGGGGCCTTGGCGGGTGCGGAGTGAGAACCCCAACACTGACTCTGATCTCAGGAAGTTCCTGGCACCCTACTTTCTGCTTTGGGGGTGAGGGGCCGTGGGCAGGAAATCTCGGACTCCAGGACTGTCCAGCCAGGCTCTGCGGGGCGTCAGGTCCCCACGCGGGGTGGGACGTTTGGCGCCAGATTTTCAAAAAAACATCTCAGCCCAACGGCTCCCGCTGGCTCCGGGCCCGGATCGCCAGCCCTGAATTCCGGAGCCTGGAGCCTGGGGCGGCGGGAGTTTGGAGCCTGCAACCCGAAATCCACGGTCTGGATCTGGATTGTGGAGCTAGGATCCTGGGGCACCCGGATTCTAGAGCTTGACTCCTAAATCCCAGGGGAGATGGGGACAATTCTGGACCCTGAAGGGAGGAGGCCAGATCTTGCTGGGTCTTGATCCCGAATAACTGTAGTAGGTCTGATTTCTGTTTTGAGACAGGATCTCTGTGTAGTCCAGGCTGACCTGGAACTCACCGGGATCCTCCTACCTCAGCCTCCCAAGGGCTAGGATTACACCCTCTCTTCTGGATATTGGGGGACTTGGGGGCAGCTGGGTTCCAAAACCTGGCTCTTGGGGGGTGGGGTGGATTCCTGGATCCTGCATTCCATAGCTTGGAGAAATCTAGAATCTAGTATCAGAATTCAGGAACCTGCCCTGAAACCTTCTAGTCCAAATGAAAGCTAATAAACCAGGCTTAGTAGCACAGGGCTGTGATTATAGCACCCAGGAGGAAGGCTACTGTGAGTTCAAGGTCAGCCTCCAAAAAAAAAAAAAAAAAGCTAATAACCAGGATTTGTGGTACATACCTTTCATTCCAGCATTCTGGCAGGCTGAGGCAGGAGGGTCTCAATTTGGAGCCCAACCTGGGAAGTTTAGAGAGGCCCTGTCTCAAAATAAAAAATAAAACAGGCTGGGCATGTACTTCAGTACAGGTCCTGAGTTTGATATCTAGTAGTGGGGTAAAAGGCGGGGAGCACATCTCTTTTCTAAGGGGGAAAAGTATTGCAGAGGAAGGGAAGAGTTGGTGAGTCCTAGACACAGTGAATAGGGTGATCAACAGGACCCCCAGGTGGCCAGAGTAAAGAAGGACACACACAACTAACAACAGCAGGGTGGTGTGGGTGGATTCCATCTCCAGCACTGCCAACACTAAAATAACACCAATGTATTAGTTAGCTATTGCTGCGTAACAAACACACCCAATATAGAGAGCATGGATCAGTACAACACCTGAGATATTTGAGAGAGACCACATTCACATGAATGGACTTCGGAGGTTGAGATAGGTCTCACCATGTAGTTTAGACTGGCCTTGAAGTCACAGTGATCCATCTGCCTCAGCCTCCTGTGTGCTAGATTACATGCATGTACCACCACATTCCTCTAACAGGGAGACACAGGGAAATGGTCTGTAACCCTGGGCTCTTGGGAGGCTGAGGCAGGAGGGACCACTGTGAGTTCAAATCCAGTCTGAACTACATAGCAAGACCCTGTCTCAAAAAAATAAAACCTAACTCTTAAGAATTTAGGTTAAACTAAACCAAGATCCTTTAAAGCACAGAGCTTTCTAGAAGCTGGGGTTACCACAGTGCGAGCCCCGCCCTTCATTCCCAGGCTCCCACCCCTCTCATGGTTTTCCAGCTATTTCTCAGACACTGTGAGCCATGGAAATAATTCCCAGGCATTGCATAGAAAAACCCTTAAACTCCCCAAAGCAGAGTGGCTGGACTCTGTGCTGTGGGCCCAGGAACATCCCGCCAGCAGGGTTTATCTCTGTCTGCAGGCTTGAGACAGTCCAACCTGACAATGAGACACATGTTGGAGCCCGGCATGAGGACAAATTCCTGTGATCCCAGCACTTTGGGAGGCTGAAGCAGGAGGATTCCAAGTCCCAACTCGGTTTGTGCTACTTGGTGAGACCCTATCTCAAAATACAAAATTGAAAAGAGGATGCTACGAATGTAGCTCAGAGTGAAGGCTCTGTGTTCAAGTACTGAGGGTAAAAAAAAGGACTATATATTATCTTTGGAGGTAATTTAGCAACCACCAAGCAAACTCACTTGGACATCTTGGTTCTTTGTCGCCTTTAAACCAGTAACACCTTACGGGGTTCCTCATCAGCTAAGGAGTTAAATATGAGCTGGGAAAGATGTCCGTTGTATTGTTTTGCTTTGTTTTATTATATTTATTCTTTAGTTTTGTGAGACAGGGTCTCAATGTGTATCCCAGGCTGGCCTTAAACTCCCATGCACCTTCCTGCCTCAGCCTCCCGAGAGCTGGGTTTACAAGCATGCACCACCACACCCAGATCACACATCCCTTTTAAACTCATGAGTCACACATAATTTCCTCCCTTTTACAGTTTTTCAGTCCTTTAACGCAGCTTTCACTTATTTACTTTTTACATCCTTTAATGTCATCCTTAGACCTTGAAAGTATCCTTGAGGTCATTTGGTCATTCAATCATCACACATTTATTAAGCAGCTACTATGCACTAGAAATACAAGCAGTGGGTAAAACAGGTGGAAACTGCCCTGGTGCAGGTGTAGATAACAAGTAAAAGGAGGCGTGTGTCCATTGATGCTAAGGTGAATAAAGATATTTTTAACAATCTGGGTGCAGTGCACATGACTGTAATCTTAGCTACTTGGGAAGCCAAGGAGGAGAACTAGGAGTTTGAGTCCAGTCTGGGTCACTGAGGGAGACCCTGTCTCAAAATACAAAAATAAAAATCTGCGGCAAGTGCTTGTCCAGCACGCAGGAGGCCCTGGATTGCATCCCCTGCCCTGCAGTAATTTAGAAGAATGGCAAGACCAGGCTTGGTGGCACACGCCTGTGTTACCTATTCCAGCACTGCAGGAGGCTGAGGCAGGAGGGTCACTGTGAATCTGAGGCCAGCAGCCCAGGACCTCGGGGAGGGTTTTCCAGGGAGGAGCAGAGGAGGACTTAGGCTTTGGGAGGTGCCGGGGACCACAGGGAGGGGCGGCTGGGCAGGGGAGTGTTGGGAGGGCCGGGAGTGGCTTCAAGTGACTGTCTAGGTGACAAGCCCATGGAGTTTATCACCCTGAGCTGTCCTTTCGTATCCACTTTCTATGGAGAGGACAGCCAGGCACTGAGCCAGGCTCACCGGGAGGCGCGGAGGGAGAGGCTTGCAAACCTCGCTGAGCGCAGACGATGTGAACTAGAACTGCACCCCCAGCCCTGAACTGCAGACTGAACCCCAGGGCCTTTGCACTGAGCTCCACCCCCAGCCCTTCTGTATTTTGTATTTTGAGGCAGGATCTCACAAAGTCTCTAACTCACTCGGGCTGAGCTCTAACTTGAGACCCTCCTGCCTCAGCCTCCCGGAGGGCTGGGAGGACAGGCGCCTGGTCCCGCTGACCCAGGAGGTCTTCAGCACCCTCGGCAGGCGGTTCCTGTCACCGTGAGACGCAGCCTCGACCTCCCAGCCCCGTGCTGCCCCAGCCCCAGCCGTCAGGGTCCTCCCCACGTCCCAGGGTGCCCCTCCCGGAACCCTGGCTCTGGCTCACGCAGGCCCGGCCACCTGACAGCCATTCCCACATCCTCCCCGCCACTCCTGTCTGAAGTTCCTGGGGTGAGTCACTCCCACCCGGAAACCTCTCCTTAGGGACAGGAATCGTCTCCTGTTCGTCTGTGCAAAAACATGATGTCACAGTGCAGCCCTTCCCGGCTGCAGACTCCTCAGGGGCTTCCTGGCTACACCCAGGCCACCATCAGAGCCCTCCCCGCCCCTCCCTCTCCGCCTCCCTCCCTCCCTCTGCTCCCGCGGCCTCCTGCTTGCTACTCCTGCACTGTGCCGGGCTCTGTGCTGCCCCAGGGCCTTTGCACCGCCATGTCCTCCACAAAGACCACCTTCCCCAAGCCTCTCAGGCTTGGCCTTTTCATGTCACTCAGGTTTTGGCTCAAATGTCACCTCCTCAGCGAAGCCTATGCTGACCAGCCTGTCAGAAGCAGCTCATATCCTGCCCCACACGCCAGCACCAAGTCACCCCGAAAGGTCCTCCGTCAGTACAGGAAAGGCGTGTGACGGTCCCCAGCTGCAGGATGGTGCCACACCCAGAGCCCTCGCCTTCTCTTTTCTTCCCGGCCTGCTCCCCTTGTGGTCCCGGGGCTGGAACTCGAGGCCTCCATGTGCCAGGAAAGGTCTCACCACTGAGCCGCACCCCCCTTTTATGGTGTTTTGAGACAGAGTCTCGCTATGCAACCCAGGCTGGCCTCAAAACACAGTGACCCTCCTGCTTCAGCCTCCCGGCCATAGTGCAATGTTATTACTTGTTCATTTTTGTGGTGCTGGGGATGGAATCCAGTGCCTTGAACTCCTTCTCAAGCCTTGTAAAATGCCACACTTTTGAAAGTTAAAAATCGAGAGTCCTGCAAGGCGGTACGTGCCTGTCAGCCCAGCACCCGGAGAGGCTGAGGCAGGAGCATTGCCAGTTGGAGTTCAGCCTGGATAACTGAGGCACTTAGTAAAACTCTCTCGAAATAAAAAATTAAAGAATAAAAGAGGACTGGGGATATGACTCAGTGGCCTGGGTCCCATTCCCAGTACTGTCAGGAAAAACAAAAACAGAAAAACAGGCACCACAATAGCCCCAAGGGAGTTCGGTGGAATATTACTCAGCCCTGAAGAGGGAGGGGATTCTGAGGCATGCTCTGAGGTTGAGCGTTGAGGACTGTGTGCAGCAGAAATAAGCCGGAACGGACGATCCCACGTCGGGGGCCTCCTGAAATCAGCCCCTTCATAGTCAAAATAGGGATGAGAGGCGAGCAGGGTGGGGGCAGGAGCCTCATTATCCACTGGGCACAGAGTTTATATTATATTAGAAACTCATATATGTCAGGCTAGGGATTTAGCTCAGCGGCATAAGCGCCTGCTTTGCAAGTGCGAGGTCGTGAGTTTGATCCCTGGTACCACAAAAAAAAAAAAAAAACACACCTCATATATGTCTATTTAGTCATATTAATGCTGCTATTACTACCGTAGGAAAGGTGCCCTCGCCTGGAACACTTCTAATTCCACAAATATAGGATGAGGCGGGAGGATCTCAAATTCAATCCCCATCTGGGCAATTTAGCAAGATACTATCTCAAAATAAAAACAGAAAAACAAGTTGAAGCTGTATTCCATGTGAAGGCCCCAGGGGCTGGGGGTGCAGTCCAAGTCTAGAGCACTTGCCCAGCATGGAGTCCCTGCGTTGGGCCCCCAAGACCCCCAAATACTGAATTTATAAAACGCATGTTCCATATGTAAAATATGCCCTACATAAAATGCTGCTAACGTCTCTCCCCTCTCCCCGCCCCGTCCTTCCGGCGCTGCGGGCGCAGTGACCGCGAGCGGCCAGCAGGTGGCGCCACTGCACCTCGCACGCCGGGGACGTTTCGCGCCCCTGCGGTGGGCGGCGCGGAGGTGGCGCCATGCGTCAGCTGGACTCGCGGCCCAGGAGCTGGGGGAACAGAGCCTGCAGGCTGGAGCCAGACCCAAGGCTGGCGGGGGAGGGGACGCAGATGTGAGTCACCCGGGAGCCCCCAACGGACTGTGGGAGAGAGACCCACGCGAACCTGCCTGCCTCGCTCATGAAGTGCGCTCCCGGGCCAGCCCACGCGTAGCTGCGACACGAACTGGGCAGTGATGACCTCTCCGGGCCTCAGTTTTCCCTTTTGCAGCATGCCAATCAATCAGCATGGCCCAGGCTTTCCCAGGCCCTGGATTGTATAAATAACCCATGGTCCGGGGAGGAGGCCCCTGGTACACAGTACATGTTAGCGCCCTTACCAGAGGCAGCGACCATCGTCGCTGCGACCGTAGACGAGGTGGCGGCGTGCAGAGCAAACCCGAAAGTCTCCAGTTCGCTTTCTCCCAGCCTGGGTTCCTCCCACGGTCCGAGGCTGCCGGCAGGGGGCGGGGCCGCCCTGGGCAGCGCCTTGAGACCGCCGCACCTGCGCTCCCTCCCACGCGCACCGCGCCCTGAAACTCCGGGTGCGGGGAGGGGGCGCCCGGTCTCTCCCCCTGGGGTGTCTAGGACTTTGCAGCCTCTACCTTGGGAGACCTCGGCGGTATCCTGCTGCGACCACGCGATGCACAAATGGAGCGCCTAGTGTGTGCTTTATTTTATTAAGTGCCTCTTCCAACCCTAGGAGGCCCGTGCGCGTTCTCAAAGCACAGGTGGGGACCCAGCGGTGGCCCTTGCAGCCCTCACTTTTGGGGACCTTGGAGAGTCCCCTTGCGACCCCTCCCCCCAGCCTTATTGAGCACTTAACTGGATGCACCCTCCATTGAGGCCGGCGGTGCATTCCTTAGGGAATTAAGACCCCCAAGGTCTGGGGTCCCCACAGACTGGAAAGAACCCCCGATTTCCGCTTTGGGAGAAACCGGGCTGCAAACCGAGCCCCTTCCCCATACAGTCCCCTGAATAAAGCCTGGGAAAAGCTAAGGCTTGGGACTCTCCGGGGAGAAGGAGGGGATTCCAAGCCCCCCCCCCCGAAAGTCCAGGCCGCCTCACGCGCTGGAAATCCCGCGCGCACCCTGAACCGCGGCGCGGCTGCCGGGAAATCAAGAGAAAAACTTCTGTTTTTTTTTTTTTTTCTTTTCTGGCACTCTCGGCGCCCCCCCTTCCAGCTCTCGCCCCCACGTGGGGCACCCTCGCGCGACGCTCCACCCACTCCCCGCCACCGACCAATCCTAGCGCTTGCTACTCTCGCTTTTGTTTTTCCGCCAATAGGAGAGGCGGGCAGAACGTTCCAAGGACACGCTCCGCCCCGCAAGTCTATAAAAGGCGGCGCCGGGCGGCCCCGGGCTCAGATCGCTGAAGCAGAAGATTGGGTTTGTTTCTCTTCGCGGCTTCTTGGATTAATTTCGCTGAGGACTTTGTGATCTCTCCGGCTTTTTGTTTCTTCACTTTTTTTCCTTTCGGAGGGGATCTCGCTTGCGTCCTTGAAGCACTTGGAAGAGTCAAGCGCCTTGGGAAGATTTGACCTGTTTGGCTCGAATTTTGCAATTTCCCCCAGGGGACTGACGTGGGGTGCATCACTGTGGATTATAACTGTACCATGACGCTGGAGGAGCTCGTGACGTGCGACAATGCAGCTCAGAAGTAAGTACCCGGGTCCGCACCGCCGGCGGTGGCCGGGCCGGGCCGGGCGGGAGCTGCCTGGGTGACCTCCCGGCGCTGAACCTCCTCTCCTGTGACCTCAGGATGCAGACGGTGACCGCTGCGGTGGAGGAGCTGCTGGTGGCCGCGCAGCGGCAGGACCGCCTCACCGTGGGGGTGTACGAGTCGGCCAAGCTGATGAATGTGTGAGTCAGAGCCCTCCCCGGCTGGGGCGGTGGGACGCCCTCCGCCTTGCAGGCTTCTGCATGGGGCTGGGGACGCCCCCGAATGAATGCACCCCGCTGTGGACCCGGGTTTCTGGGCTCTTTGCGGGGTGAGGGACCTGCAGCATCCTGACTCTTGACATTTGCAAGCTCCTCCTGTAAAGTCTCCTCCCCTCCTTTATTGCGCACCCGGCTCCCCTCTCCCCGCCCTGCCCTCCGCTGTTTGCACACAGACTCCCGCGGTTTCTCTCTGCCCCCGGGCTCTCCGGGTGCAGCTGCGTGGCCCTTCGCGTGGCCCCGGGCGTCCTCACCTGACCCGCCTTCTCCCTTCCGCCCCTTCAGGGACCCTGACAGTGTCGTCCTCTGCCTTCTGGCCGTCGACGAGGAGGAGGAAGATGACATCGCCCTGCAGATCCACTTCACGCTCATCCAGTCCTTCTGCTGCGACAACGACATCGATATCGTGAGGGTGTCGGGCATGCAGCGGCTGGCGCAGCTGCTGGGGGAGCCGGCCGACACGCAGGGTGCCACCGAGGCCCGGGACCTGCACTGCCTCCTGGTCACGGTGAGCGGCCCCGCCCCGCCCGGGCACCTGGGCCTCTTGTTTGTCAACAAAGTCAGACAGGCCGGTCCGCACCAGCTCAGCGGCCGGCGGCGCTCGGCATGTCCCGTGGGCCGCGGTCCGCGCCTCACAGGCCGGGCAGCCGTTTCCAGCCGCCCGTGTCTTCCCCAAGAGGGGGTGGGATGGGTCGATCCCCACCGGCTCCTGGGGCTCGCACTGAACCCCTCCTTTTGCTCCCCACCAGAACCCGCACACGGACGCCTGGAAGAGCCACGGCTTGGTGGAAGTAGCCAGTTACTGCCAGGAGAGCCGGGGCAACAATCAGTGGGTCCCATATATCTCCCTGCAGGAGCGCTGAGGGCCCCCAGCCAGGAACGCTGTTGCTGCCAAAACTAAGTAAACGAGTGTTGGAGCCCCCCTCCCCACCGGAACACCCCCCAAAACAACCCAACCCACCAGGCCGTGGGGCAGAGTCACTTGAAACAGGACGAGCAGAGGGGAGTGTGGGGCCACCTTCCCCCCACCGGGGGAGGGGACAGGGCCGGAAGCAGCGCCCCAGGTGGCAGCCGCCGAGAGAGGAGAAGCAGGGACCCCCCCCACCCGGGCCAGCAGGAGAAAGGGGTTCCAGGAGCCCAGGCCTCAGGGGCAGCAGAAGCTGGAAGGAGGAGCTGGTGTCTCCCCCAGCCCTGGCACAGAGGGCCTGGGTGGACACTGCAGGAGTGGGGAGAGCCACGGCGTCCCCACCCTTCTGGAGAGACCAGAGACATCTGCTGGCACAATGCAACTTGGGTGACAAGGGCTGGGGCCCGCGGCACCCTGCACCCAGGAGCTCCCTCCCGCGTGCAGATCACAGACGCTCTATTTTGTTACTTTGCACTTGGTGTTGTTACTCGGGAACCACTGTGGGCCGGGAAGCGTGCAGACTTCTATTTTTATGTCTACTGTGCTGGCCTTGTAATAAAGTTCTCTGAAAGCTCTGGGTCCTGCCTGTGTGCTTTGGCCTCGTGTGCCCCCCCCAACCAGGAAGTGTCACTTAAGTTCCCATTAGCAGCAGGGCCAGCAGGGGCGCCTCTGCAGAGACACCTTCCCAGGCAGCCGGCGCCACCACCCAATTCCACAAATCTGCCTTTTTTTCCCCCACTCTTTCTCCTCCTGCCCTGGAGCAATGCAGAGACCGGTTTATTACAGAACCTGGCCACCGAGCCTCCCTGCGGCCGCCTGCTTGAAGCATCCCCAAGCTCTGGCACCCACGGTGGCGGCCTCCCCGCCTCTGGTGACACTGCTGGCCCAAGTCCCGACCGCAGCCCAGTCTGGCGGAGGGGTCACTGAGGTCTCTGGCTTTGCAGAGGAGCTGGGGAGGGGTCTCAATGTCGGCAGGAGCCCCTATTCCATGCATGCCCCTCCCCCCCCCCCGTCTTAACCATATCAGAAAGGTTTTTTTCTCTACGCAAACTAAAATCAACCGGCAGGAAAACACCCCAGGACGCGGCCTCCCAGCCCCGCCAGGCTTGGCACGGGCAGCGCTCCGCTGCTAAACCGAAACTCAACTCTGTCGCCTTCTAATTCTCCAGAAATTACAGGCGTGGCGCCGCCCCCCCTCGCCCGGGGCACCCAGCATCTGCCCGGCCTCAGTTTCCCCGCCCCGCGCCTCCAGGGTGGTTGAGGGCCTGGGGGGGGGGGTTCTCTGGGCTCCGGGGTCTGGGAATCAGCAGTACAGGGGCGGCGGGGAGGGTCCCACCGCAGGCCGCGACCTTTCCACCGAACCCACGTGGGCGCAGAGGAAACCCCCCCCCGCCCCGGCGCTGGGGAGTCACGGGGCTGGGGGAGCCCCGCAGGAGGGAAAGGGGAAGCCCCGGCGGGGATCCCTCCTCGGGAGTGGGGAGCCGTGAGTGGGCGGAGGTGGGGGTGGGGGATGGGAACCCAGGGTGAGAGGATGGGGTGAATTGGTTGGAGTCCTAGGGGTTCAGGGAATGGAAGACGGGGGTACAGGATATGTGGAAGCAAGTAGGGGAGCCCGGAGAATTTAAGGGTTCTGGCATGAGGTTGGAGGAGATTCAAGGTGAAGAGACAGGGGGTGCAGAGGGGAAAACTGGGGAGCCCAGCAAGATTAGGGGTCTAGGACAGGGAATCCTTAGAAGTGGGGGGCAGGGAAGAGTGGGGTGATTATATAGGAGCCCAAAAGGGTGAGGGAGAAGAGGAGCCCTGAGTGGGGTGCAGGAGGGAGGCCCCCTAGAGAGAACTGCGCTGGGGGGGGTGCTGAGGCACTGGGGAAGGACAGACGGGGGGGGGCTTGAGGACCTTCTGCCCTTGGTGTGGGACAGCCTATCTGTCCCCTTGCAGATGCTGGCTGTCTCCAAGGGCAGTGTGACCTCTGACCCACCTCCCTGGCCTCTGCCTGTGTGTACCCTGTGCTTTGGACCAGGGCCCCATGGACAGATAGGGTGGGTGGAGCCCCAACTGTTGGACCTTCAGCTAGGACCCTAACTTCTCCTGCCTCAGTTTTCCCTTCTGAAAAATGGGAATAACGCATCATCTATCCCGCAGATGTTCAGGGAAGCATTGAAATCTATATTCCTTCCCTCAGTGACTGCAACTCTTGGATTTCTCAGACACAGGAAGTCTGAACACGATCAGCTGTGATTAACCAACACTCCTGGCACCCTTACTAGGATTTGTCAATTTCCAGGGTGACCTTTAATCCTGTCACAGCCGCCCCGTGAATTGGTCGGGCTGGGCCAGCTTCTGTGCAAAATTAAATACCAGTGGGCAACCAGATGTGGTGGCACCTGCCTGTCATCCCAGCACTTCGGGAGGCTGAGGCAGGAGGATCTTAAGTTAGAGCTCAGCCTGGGCAGTTTATCCAGTTAGGCTGTGGCTGGGAGCTCAGGGCAAAGGCCCTGGGTTCAATCCGTGAGCTTTTAAAAAGTTCAGTGGGGAAAAAAAAGTTCAGTGGGCAAAAGATAAAGAACGTTTTCAGGCAGTGTTTTTAAAATTTCAAATGCATGTGGAAAAAATCCATGGTGAACAAAATTTCAAAATTATAAACAAGACAGGCAGCGCTGCTGACTTTCCCCTGCGGCTCCGGGTCCAGCCAAGACACTTCCTGATTCTGTCTGATGTTCTGCTTATTCTTTGGGTTCGGTTTTGTTTTTGAGACACAGTCTCACTCTGCAGTCCAGATGGACCTTGAACTCGTGGCGGGGGTCCTGACTCAGCCTCCCCAGTGCTGAGTGCTGGGATTACCAGCCGAGAAGCCGGAGCCTGGCCACCGTCTACCCCGTGTCTGGTCAGCCCCCGGGAAG
Source organism: Dolichotis patagonum (assembly GCA_004027295.1). Classification (NCBI taxonomy): domain Eukaryota; kingdom Metazoa; phylum Chordata; class Mammalia; order Rodentia; family Caviidae; genus Dolichotis; species Dolichotis patagonum. The sequence goes on along the minus strand of PVJX010016423.1, from coordinate 20,330 downwards.
CCCCAGAGGGTGGCCCGGAGGCTACAGCCCTCTCAGGTTCACCTAGGCCAGTGAGACACTGCCACAGTCCCAGGGCTGAGTCCCGCCCTCGGACACGGTGTCAGTGTGTGTCTCTGTGTTCTTTGGACAATGAAGATGACGCACTTGGCGGTGCTGGCTTCAGGCTGCACGCAGCCAAGTGTGAAATGCACACATGCGCCCGGAGACACGCACGCTCGCGTGTGTGTCCCAGAGGTTTGCTGTCACCTCCACCCTCGTGCTTCCTGGCACAGGGTTCGAATCCCGGCTTCACCCATTTACTATGGGCCAATCTCCCAGCCGCTCCTAGGCCAGTTTCCTTGTGTGTCAGAGGTCCCTTGGGAGCAGTGGCACGTCCCCTTATAGCAGGGGCAACGCTGGGAGTTCAAGGCCAGCCTGGGCTACGCAGTGAATTTGTGGCTTCTTGAACTGTAGATTCTGTTTCCACAAAATGAAACAATGCAAAAAGAGAGAAAAAAATTAGAACTGTTTTCACATAAACAGACACAATATTTAATATATCATTATATTATAGATATAATCCATTTATCATAAAATTAATCTTTTTTTTCTGTCTTTTTGAGACAGGGTCTCGCTATGCAGTTCAGGCTGGCCTTGAGCTCACTTTGTAGCCCAGGCTGGTTGCAGTGATCCTCCTGCCTCAGCCTCCTGAGTGCTGGGATGACAGGTGTGCGCCACCATGCCTGGCAAAAACTAATCATTTTAAAGCCTGCAGGTATGAAGTGTCCACAAAGTCGCCTATCCTAGGTGCTTCCTGTCCATGGAGCCCGTGCTGTGTGACCTGTCTCTGGTGTCTGTCTCTGGGGCCCATGGTTGGACCCAGAGTTTCGGGGGAAGCTGCATGGTCAGCCCTGGGTGAGGGCCCGGAGCGCGTGCCTGGGACCCCAGCAGTACAGGGGCAGCACTGTGAGTGTGGGGACACACACAGGACCAGTGCGCAGTCATAGTTAGTTCACGCTTGCGGTTGTTGCCTGCTCTACAGGACCCGGCCTGGCTCCCTGCACTCCGCCCTCTCCCCTGTCCTCACCTGCCTCCTTCAAAATGACAGTTTTAGCCCTGTTGTTGCTTTTTGGTTTTTTGGGGGGAGGGTTGAGACAAGGTCTCACTACATAGCCCAGGCTGGCCTCAAATATGCAGCAATCCTCCTGCCTCAGCCTTCTGAGTGTTGAAATGACATGGCTGCACCACCAGGCCCAACCTTATTTTTTCTTGCTATTTTTCTTCTGTGTATGGTGCTGGGGCTGGAACCCAGGGCCAGGGGCCTGCGGGGTACTCACTGCCTACTTCATGGGGGTTCTCAGACTTCACCCCGTGGACACACTCAGTTGCCAGGTCCTAGGGCATCCAGGTCCCAAGGACACCGACTTGTTCCCTGGACCCTGCCTGAGTCCCCTTTGCCAGGAAGCTGCAGGAGGCCAGAAGAGCTTCCTCCTGGCTGTGACAGGGTCCTGTCCTGTGTCCCAGGCCACAGCCCTCTGCAAACCTCCACGGGGACTCCCTGTGCACCGGTGTCCTGAGCTCTGCACTGCCCAGGCCCCCATCCTTGGTCACAGGTTCCTTCCACCAAGCCCCCCCCCTTCCCCGGGTGTGGTCCCTGGGTTCCCCTGCCTAGAATCTGGAAGGGCTGGGCCTGGGTGCAGGAAGGAGGCGAGGAGAGGTGGGGGGTTGTTTGAAGGAAGTAGGGTCTCGCAAAGAAACAGGCAGCTGCAGCGACCCGACCTCCGACCCCCCAAGGCGGTGACTGCGCCCTCCAGGGCGGTTAGATCAGCGTGCCAGGTCCCCGGGGAGCCAAAGCGTCAGAGGGCACCGCCCGCCCATGACCTGCAGAGGCACAAATGCGAGGGTCACCCCTTCCGCCTCAAGGACGCTGGGACCCCGCAGCCGCACCGCACCCCAGCTGGTGTGAGAAGCTCCCAGCCCCTTTCACCTCGGGACGCGGAACTGTTCCCAGGCCCCGGGGAGCGGTGGGGGAAGGGGCTGTCCCCGGGGAGCCTCTCGCGCACGCGCACGCGCTCCAGGGCACTCCAAACCCGGATGACAGCGTGAACACGCGGTGGGGCGACCTCAGTGCCACGCACCATAACCGCCTCCACCGCGTGCAAGGCTGGCGTTCAGGGAGGCGCCGCAGCCTCGCTGAGCGGCGGGTCTGCATTGTGTCCATGCCATTTACTAGCCACGACGGCGCAACCAGCGTGACTCAGTTTCCCCGCCCATACCGGGGAAAGGCGCCGGGCCCTCCCACGCTGCAACCCGAGGCGCACGCCGCGCGCTTTGTGGAGCGCCACCCAGAGAACCCTCATTAAGCCTCCCGCCACCCCGCCCTCTCCCCACAGACTTTGGGGGCGGAGAGGGGCGCTGACCCGAGCTCCAGACGCCCCTCCCGCCCTCCCCAGCAGGCGGGAGTCCCGGCTCCCCAGCTCCTTAAATTGGATAATTGGAGACGGGCGGGAGGCGAGAGACAGACATCTCCTAGCGCGCGAAACGCAGGGCTCGGTCCCTCTGAGGTCTCCATTTATGGGGCTGCGCACCTCTCCAGCGCCCCCTCTGCGGTGCGCCCTGGGCGCGCAGCCCGAGTCCTGCGAGCCCCCCGCGCCGGCCGCCGACCCCCTCCGGGGCGCGCGGTGCCAGGCCCGCTCTGGTGCCCGCCAGGCGCGGTGTCTGCGGCGCGCGCGGCCGGGGGGGATCCGCGCCCACGGCGGCCCCGGCGGCGTCTCCCTCCCCGGGCCCTGGCGGCGGCGGGCGGGCGGGGCGTCTGCACAGACCCTCCTTGTGTGAGGCGCCTTCCCCGGGCGGCCTGGCGCGCAGGGCCCGGGCACCGCGCCAGACCTGGAATAGCTTCCCTGCCAGGCCGCCCGCCCGCCCCGCGGCCCGCGGAGCCGCCTGACCTGCCCGGCCGGAGCCGCGCGGCGCGGAGCCCGGGTGCGTGCTCAGATGCACGGGCCGCGGCTGCCCCGGAGCCCGCTGTGTGCAACCGCATGCTCTGTGCAAACCCCGGCTGTGTAGACCCTCCCGAACGCGTGCTAGACCTACTACGTGCAGCCACTGAGCAGAGGCAGCCCACGCTCTCCTAAGGGCCGCGTCTACGCAAGCCGCCAACGCGGGCACCCCCACATTCTACCGCTTACCCCAGTGTGCAGTGGCTCAGGGCGCTGCTGACATTTCCAAGTTCCATTGCTCACTGTGAGGCTGGGTGCATGGCTCAGGGCAAGAAGGTTGTGTTTGCATGGGAAGCCTTGGGTTCAATCCCCAGCCCCCCACCCCCCCAAAAAAAATGTAAAAAGGAGAAGGAAAAAAATTATCTTTGTAAGTCCAGCACTCTGGAACGCTGGGGCAGGAGGATCCCAAATTTATTTATTTATTTATTTATTTATTTATTTATTTATTTATTTTTTGGTACCGGGAATTGAACTCATGACCTCGCGCTTGCCAGGCAGGCACTTAAGCCACTGAGCTAAATCCCCGGCCCTGGATCCCAAATTTAAACTCAGCCTGGGCACTTTAGCCACCAGCAAGACCCTGTTTAAAAAATAAATACGAGAGCTGGGTGTGGTGGCGCATGCCTGTCATCCCAGCACTAGGGAGGCTGAGGCAGGAGGATCGTTGTGAGTTCGAGACCAGCCTGGGCTACAAAGTGAGCTCAAGGCCAGCCTGAACTGCACAGCGAGACCCTGTCTCAAAAATAAATAAATAAATAAATAAATAAATAAGAAATTAAGATCAAATTTTAAAAGACGAAAGGGCTGGAGATTTAGCATCCCCAGTCCCCCCCCCCAAAAAAGCAAACCCCTAGCTGTACAAACCAAACCCCCACTCTGTCCAGAAATCCACCCACTGGAAGTAAAAATGTGCCACTTTGGGTAGGAAGCGTCCTGCAAGGCGCCCACCCCCCTCTCTTGTGGCTGTGACTTGGGGGGCAGCAGGGGTGGGGTGCCACCCTCCCTGTGGCCTGGGAGGTGCGATCAGGGAAGCAGGGGCCTGGGCCTCAGGCCTTCCGGGAACCCAGCAGGGCAGGTGCAAGGGCTGGCAGTCTCCATGGGCACCGTGCCAGTCCCTGGCTTCCCTGAAACTGGGCACAGCAGCTGGGAGAAGCTTCCGGCTCGGCCCCACCTGCCCCGGGCGCTCTCGGAAGATGGGCGGGGCTGGCAGCCGGGACGAGCCGGCACAGGACCCGGATGGACCCTCGCTCCGCCGGCAGTGCGCATGCGTACGTGTGCATAGGGGCCTAGATACTGCACACTCGTGAGTGCATGCGGGCTCACAGTCGTGTGTTGCAGTCGCCCGGTGCAGGGTGGAGCTCATAATCCCCACGGGGCAGACAGGACAGAGGCCTGCATGACGCCCACCGCGCGTCCCCGGCGCCTGGCGGTGGGGTTGGCGCTGATCGGTGTCTGGTTAGCATCAGGTGGACGCGGGCCCTGAGCGCCCTTGAGAACCAGCAGTTGGTGCATCGTGAGCACCAGAAAAGGTCCTGGGAGCTGGGGTGGGGGGTCCGCAGGGGTAGGGGTCACTTCCCGCTGGTGTGCACCTGCAGGCCTCTCCTGCCCTATCCGGAAAAACAGCAGGATGGAAAAGGGAGCCAGGCCTCCTGGAGTGCCGCTTCTTGTTTACTGTTGCTTTTTGAGACAGGGTCTCGCTGTGCAGTCCAGGCTGGCCTCGAACTCAGTGATCCTCCTGCCTCAGCCTCCCCGGTGCTGGGATTACAGGTGTGCACCACCGCACCCGGCTTTGGGACATCTTTTTGTACCCACTGTCTGCCCCTTTTTCTCCCTGCCATCTGCCAGTGTCATCCGTCTCTCCTGGTCCCCTCTCAGAGGCCACAGGGGTCCCGGCGTGTGGAGAGCCCCGATTCCCCTCTGTCACTGCTTGCATGATTTGAGCGCCTAGGATTTTTAGGCTGTTATGTGGGGCATAGATAGAAGGGGTGCAGGGGGGCGTCTGGGAAAAGCAGTGCTAGGGCATCTCAGAAACCCGCTCCACTGCAGAGGAGGGCACATTCGGAGACACAGGGCCAGTCCTCCTCGCACTCCCAGAAACACGGGTTCCCATGGTGCCTCTGGGGTGGGGCCCTTACTGGGAGCAAAGGGAGGGGCTGGCGGGGGGAGCCCAGGAGAGGGGAGGCCAAGTCCTCTCTGGGGACAGAGCAGAGGCCACCTCCAGAGATGGACAGACTCACACCATGGGGGCTGTGACAGACCTGGTCCTGGCCACACGGCCGCTCTGTCTCCTGACCTCTGAAGGGGCCCCTGCCCTGCTGGCATGCGTGTGCACAACTGCGTGTGTGCCTGTGTGCCGGCGTTTGTTTCACTCCATCTATTTTGAAGTTCTTGAGGCAGGATCAGGATCTTGCTATGTAGCCCAGTGTGGCCTTGAGCTCACAGAGACCCTCCTGCCTCAGCTTCCAGGAGTGCTGGAATGACAGGTTTGTGCCACCACCAGCTATGTCTGTGTGCACACATGTGTTTGTATGGATTGGCTTGGGCACATGTGTTTTGCATGTATGTGTGTGTGTGTGTGTGTGAGAGAGAGAGAGAGAGAGAGAGAGAGAGAGAGAAAGGGAAGCCCCCGGACCCAGGATATTTATGCCCCCTATCTGGGGACCTTTCATGGGGCACACACACCGGAAACCCCCGACAACGGTGGCCAGCCTAGTAACGGCTACTGTGTTTTGCTTCTTTTCTGTTTTTCTTTATCCCTGTACTTTTACAAACACTTCAGTCCTGGGAACTGAATGCAGAGTCTCACACTTAAGTTTCATCCGTGGTCATTTTATTTCTATTATTTCATTTTATTTTTCATGCGATCAAGAGGTAAGAGGCCTCCCTCAATAGTCCCTCTGGTCCCTTTGCTAGTAAGTCCCCTCCTCCTGTCCCTGCGAGCAGTCACCGGTCCCCTGGGACTCCGGAGTCCACTTCCTGTCTCCTAAGTCGTCTGTCCTGGGCGTTTCCTGTCCGTGGAGCCCATGCCGGGTCCCCTGTGTCTGGCGTCTGTAAGGCTCCCCCTCCCCGGCTTTCAGCCTTTCTGGACCCAGCTGTGGCCTCTGCTTTTGGTGGTGACACCCCGAGCTGCCCCGGGCACCCCCATTCCAGCTCTTCGGGTGGCCCTGAATTTTCACCCCTCTTGGGGTGTGGAGGCCCAGGGTGATTACAGGCCTGAGCCCGCGGAGGCCGCCGCCCTGCCGGGCCCCAGCAACCTGCACTCTCTGGGCGGGCCGTAGACCCCGGGGCGCCCTGCAGGACACACCGAGGCCTGCTGGGCCCCACCCGGCCGCGTCACGGCCCACAGCCCCGGGACGCTGCTCTGCCGCAGGGGCCCGCAGCCCAGACGGGCCGCAGACGGTGGATGTGTTCATCTTTCCAGCCGGGCAGTCTGGGCCCGAGGGTAATTAGCTCCCAGACTGCAGGGGAGACGGCAGCGGCCCCACGCCCACAGGCCGGGCACCTGCGCACTGTGAGTGTGAGTGTGTGTGAGTGTGTGCGCGCCGGGGCGCTGCAGCTGCCCCCCACCCCCACCCCAGGATCTGCAGAATCAGCCCGAGTTCCCACTCCAGCGCCCTGCACGCGGGACCGTGTCCAAAGCTTTCAGTTTGCACACGCGCGCTCGTGCACGCCTCCACACCCGTGCTGCAGAGCGTGCGTGCACGGGGGGGGTGTCTGTGAGCCTCTGGGCACGCGCGCGCGTGGGTGGCGGGGAGCAAATGCACGCACGCGCTCCGGGGCTTGCGTGGGGGTGGGGCGGCCGCGCGGGACACGCCCCGCTCCCTCGGGCCCCCCCCCCCGCCCTGCCCCGGAAGACTGGGGCGGCGGGGCGCTGGCGTCACGGGTTTCCTCCGGCGCGCGCGGGGGCCGGGATTCCCTGGCGCAGGAACGCCCGTGACGGCGGCGCCCGCGCGGGGAGCCGGGCCTGGGATGCGATGACGTCAGCCCCTAGGCCGCTGGAGCCCGCGGAGGTGGAAGGGGAACTTGGAGAAAGACAGTGGCTTTTTTTTCCTCTCATGCAAGGGACTGAAGTCAGGGCCTGGGCGTTGAGCTGCATCGCCAGCCGTTTTGAAACAGGGTCTTGCTAAACTGCCCAGGCTGGATTTGGATTTGAGATCTTCCTGCCTCAGCCTCCCAGAGTGCTGGGAGAAGGACGACGACGATGATTTAATTTATTTCCACTGGGTCTGCAGACATTGCCCAGGCTGGGTTGGAATTTGCAATCCTCCTGCCTCAGAGTCCGGGGCAGCGCGCCGGGATGACAGGCGCGCGGCATCACACCTGGCCACCCCCTCTCGGCTACACTAGAGGCTCAGAGGGGCCTGTGGGTGTCCTGATGCCACCCAGCAAGCCGGGCGCCGAGGCCAGATCTGTCCACATGGGGGGTCCCTCCCCATCGCTGGTCTCTGTGGTGGCCAGGGGCGGTGCCCGCAGCGGAGCCAGCGCGTCCAGCCTGCCGGCCGGGTGTGCCCAGCCTGCCTTCCTGAGGACACCAAGGCGAGCAGATTCTAAATATAGCCTGGGAGTAGGCGACAGCTATTTTTAGCCTGAATGGCTGGGTCCTCCCAGTGCCCAGGTCAGCAGCCCTGGGGCGGGGATCGTGGGGAAGAGGAGGGGTGCCCTTTCCAGGGTCCCCCCACCTTCCCGAGGGGGAGGGTGGCCAGTCTGGCCTGCTGCCCCCTCCAGCCCTGGGACTGTGGGGGAGGGGAGTGTTGGGGGACAAGGGTCCCCGCCGCTGGCCACCTTGTCTCCAATCCTGTTCCTCTCTAGCTGCTGCCGGCTCAGGCCTTTTGTGGGGCCTGGGGGGTGCTTTCTATTTTGGGAAGCTGCTGCAAACAGTACCCTGGCTATTTTTAGCCTGTTTGGGGATTCCTCGGGGCGGGCTGGCCGCCCTGCCTCCTCCTCCTTCACCCACTCGAGTCTCCTAAGGAAGGAAAGGGCAGGGACCCACCTCGCCAAGTGGGGAGGCCCTAGGTCTCCTGGTGGGGAGGGAAGTGTTCAAAGGTGCCCGAGTTCCGGATGAGCTGGCCTTTCCGGCCTGCAGGAATCCCTGTCACCCCACACCTGAATGCCTTCGGCCGGGTGGGGTGGGGCTCCCCGACTCTGACCTTTCCCCTCCTTTCCAGGCTGGCACACTGGCATCCGCTCTGCTGAGAACGCGTCGTGTGCACCACACCCCTTGGTAGGGTTGGTCCCTTGTCCCCAAGGGGAGAGTTACTGGGGGGATAAACTGAGGCACGCAGAGGGCTTTGAGGGTGGGGTGCTTCCAGGTTAATTCCGTAGTGGGGTAGTTTCATTACATTGCAGGCTCTGGACAGGTGGGTCACTTCAGGGCACTTGCTTTAGCTCTCGGGCCTGCCTGAATTCCAGATCGGGAAACTGAGGCTCTGGGATCACTTCTCAGGCCCCGTCTCGTGACAGGAGCCACATGGTGGCCAGCACAGGCTCCTGACTCTCGGCTCTGACCCATACCCTGAGCAGCTTCCTGTGGGCTCGTTCATTCTCTGCTCATCTCACAGGTATTTGTGAGATTCTTACCTCTGCTCTAACCGGTCACCACTGGTTGCTTCTCTTGAACAGTCTGGAAACCAGATGCCCAAAATCAGCCTTCCAGGGCTAAAATCCAAGGTATAGGTGGCAGGGCTGCTCCTCCAGAGGCTCTGGGGAAAAACTGGGTCCCTATTCCAGCTCCTAGAGGCACCAGCAGCCCTTGGCTTGCAGCCCCTTCCTCCATTTGCAGAGCCCGAAGAACGGCCTCTCATCCTCCTGCCCCTGCTCAGGAAGACTTGGGGGACCCTGACACCGGGTTCCCTGTGTACTCCAGGGCAATCTTACCTCAGGACCATTAATCCCATGTGCAAAGTCTGTGAAACACTGCCAGGCTGCGCAGACTTGGATTAGGGACATCTCTGGGGCCACTGCTTGCCCTACCATGACATCCTCTCTCATCAGACACTGCTGGGCCCTGGACTGTGAGGGTCCCTTGTTCACAGAGCCATCATCGGTATGGATCACGTGGTCACAGTGCTGAGTGCGTATAAACGGGATTCCACGTACAATACAAGAGTGTAGGTGGAATTCGAGTGTTAGACCGCTAATAACTAGCATACATAGGCGTCATGTAATGTTCAGAACACACTCATAATAAAAACTTTCTAGTATGTCTCAGCTGATTGTTGAGTCATACTAAAACACAGCTGTATAGTATTCCCTTGGGTGACTGGGCCACAAGTTCTAATTTGTCATGGAAGGAATTTAACCAGAGGTGACAAGCTGCTGTGTTAAGATCCCACTGACCAGAGGGACAGACGGAGAAGGGTGGGTACAGACAGACACTCCTCACCCCTTAGCGCCTCAGCTGGGTACTCCTGGTCCCTTTATCTAGCCTGGGGGCGAAGGCGCCTGTTAAAAATTCCAGTCCTGTATCTGCGCATGCGTATAGTGTTCTACCTTGGGCGCTGTTAAGTACTCGGCCAATCAGAGGCCGAGCCTTAGGGGCAGGATCTGAGGCCTTTGGGATCCTCCTAGCTGCGCAGCCGCATGTGGGCGGAGTCTTGATGTGGGCGGAGCCTAGGGGTAGGCGGGAGTTCGAGGTGGGCGGAGCCTCGCTCTGGCTCGCCTTGGGAGTCCAAGTTAGGGACCCACAGGTGTGAGGGACAGATCTGGGGAGCAGATCCTGGCTACCGTGGCACCATGCTCCCTCCCAGAAACCATGGGCGAAGTGTGAACCACTCAGGCCCAGCCCCAACCTCCAAGCCTGTCCCCTTTCACCCTGACCCCCAAACGTGTCCCCATGCGGTGGCCGAGGTTGGCAGCCAGCTGCAGTGGGAGAGGCGGAGAAGCTGTGGCCCAGCCAGGCCTCTGCACAGAAAGGGGCGGGATCCTGAGGCCTGGGCCACCCGGTTTCCGGGACAGCAGGCAGGTCGTGGGGGAGGGGGTTGCAGCGGGCTGCAAGACAGCTGTCACCTCGGCCAGAGGGGAAGTCAGCTCCTGCAGGACCCGGAAACGGAGCCGGGAGTCGCCGGAAGCACAGACCTGGGTGGGTGGCAAACTCTGCCTCTCCTGTCCCTTTGCAAAGGTACCGTGCTGTCCGCAGCGATTTCCAGGGCCGGCAGACCCACTCCTTCCAGCCCTCTGGCCACCACCGTTGGGGGACGCTGGGCGTGCGGGGCCGCAGCTCACCGCACACGCTACGCGCCAGTCTTAGGGAAACCCAGTACTCTTCCGCAGGGGCGGCCCCGAGGGGCTACGCAGGAAGAGGACCAGAGGTGGACAGCACGTCCTCCCTGCCTGCTCGGGTGGCTGCCCAGAGGTGGCCAGGGTGAGGCTGGCAGACAGATGTGACAGCCTTTCTGCAGCACCCAATGTTTGCATCGCCCAACGTTGAGTTTTGCTTTTTAGTTTTTGTGCGTTTATGGAACCTGGAACCGAACCTGAAGCCTTTGCATGAAGCGTCATTCCCAGCTTTGCTACGTTGCCCAGGCTGGGCTTGAATGGAACACCCTCCTGCCTCAGCCTCCCAGAGCTGGGATGACAGGCGTGTTACCACATCTAGCCTCCTAATCCTTTTCTTGTGTGACTCAGGTGAAGGGCAGGTTGCTGCTTGTGGTCCCCCCACCCCCACACTCCAAAAGAGGCTGCTGCTGGCGCCAGCCTCAGGTCCTGAGCCCCCCCCATACGGTTAAGTGGTGACTTGCTACCAGCTGAAGATACTTTGGCTTGGGTTCAGAGGACTCTTATCCCTACTCTATAATTTTGCCTTTTGCACAATGTCCCCTAGCTGGAGTGGTCGCCTTTGCAGACTGACGGCTCCCAGTGCCTGGGGCTCCTCTTTTACTCCTTGGCGCCTAACCCTAAGTACCCCACCTCTTGGCCCATCTCCTCCTCTGCCTCTGCCCCTCCTGTCCCTCATAAAGACCCCACAATTACACTGGGCCACCTCAGATAATCCATAATAATCTCCCCTCTCGAGATTCTTAACCTCGGGCAGGGGGGGCTATGCCTGCCATCCCAGTGTTCCAGGAGGCTGAGGCAGGAGGGTTGCAAGTTCCAGTCCAGCCTGGGCAATGTACCAAGACACTGTCTCAAAATTAAAAAATAAAACTAAAAAGACTAAAAAATAAAAAGAATGCAGCCCAACGCAAAGGGCCGGGGTTCAAACACCAGCACTGGAGGAGGACAAAACCAAAACCAAAACAAAAATAAACTCCTTCATTGAATCCTGTCTGCAATTTCTTTCACCTCAGGTGACCCATCCCAGGCCTCTGGGACGAGGTGTGGACGTGGCGCTCAGTGGTGGCCATTCTACAGCTTACTCTAACAGGATCACGTGTGCTCCTCACGCCGGAGGTTTGTTCCCTGCAGCACAAAGTTTCTGTGACCGTCCCTGGTACTACTGTCACGGGAGCCTGGCCTTTTACTTTCCTTGGGGGATCGAACCCAAGTTTTTGTCCTGAGGTCCATCCTCAGCTCTTTTTAAAGTTTTTAAAATTTTAAAACAAGGTCTCACTCTGGGTGAGGGAGCTAACATTGTCATCCCAGGCCTGGGGAGGCTGAGGCAGGAGAATCGCCATGAGTTTGAGGTCAGCCTGGGCCACACTGCGAGTTCAAATCCAGTCTGACCCCCATAGCGAGACTGCCTCCCCTAACCGAACTGAACTGAACCGAACCGAAAGCGGGGTCTCACCAAGCGGCCACATTGCTCAGGCTGGGGCCGACGATCTTCCTGCCTCAGCCTCCTGGACCTCTGGGGCGCAGGCAGGGGCAGTTTCTCTACTCATTCCCTTGTCCTCGAATACCTGAGCTGTCCCCAGTTCCTGACTTCTGAGAGAAAGGCCACTCCGAGCGTTTTTATTTCCCTTGGGTAAACAGCCAGGCGGCAATGCGGGGTCACGGCCTGGGTGTGCCCCGAGTTACAGGAAAACGCCAGTCTGTTTGCCGAGGTGGCCCTGCCAGGACACACTGCCCCGGGCCATCTTGGAGAGTTTGGGTTGCTCCCCCCACCCCCCAAAACCCCGGTCTGTAGTCACCGAGGCGGACTCGGGGCCGCCTGGGAGGACTTCTCTCCGGGTTGAGTACACGCGACATAAACCAGCGCTTTCTCCAGGTCTCGGCGCCCCACGCAGCGGGCCACACACACCTCGCTCCGGGCCTGCCGTCCACCTCCCACGCTGAGCCTCCGTCCCCAGGAAGCTCGGACCCGTGTCCCCTCCTGAGCCGGGCACCGCTGCTCCTTCCCGGCCCCTGGCGCCCCCTTTGGAGAAGTTTGCACATGAGGACCTCAATGTGCTGCCACTTCTGTCCTTTGTCCTGAACGAAGCCCTCAGGGTGCCCGGAGGCTATTCTGGTGGCTGAGGCAGCGCCATCTCACGGGAGTGTGACCCCTGAGTCACCCGGGCCCCGTGTTTGCTTGGCTTGAAGGCCTCACGGTCACGGCCCAGAAATTCTGGGAAAGTTTTGGAAGCGCGCCCCGCCTCAGGGTTTTCCAGGACACCTGAGCATTCTGTGGCCAGTCCCGGGCGCTGGCCAGGTCCCCGTCCTCGGCCCCTGCAGAGCCCCTTTCCCTGCCTGCTCACCACGCAGCGCTGAGGGCAGTGGTGGTGACGTCCAGGATTCGGGTGATCCCGACCAGCGGGGAGCCAGGGCCTCGGGGGTCCCCCCACCCCAGCAGCCTGGGGACGCGGTGTGGGTGAGTTTGTGGGGACTATCCTGGGTCACGCCGCCCCCACCCTTGCCGTCCTAGGCGGCCCCCAAGCTGTCACCCAAATTGGCCCTGCTCCACCTGTAGGGTCCGCTGCGGGCTCTTTTATTTTGGGGGTGTCGCTGGAGAGGGACCCCAGGGGCTCCCACACGCCGACGCAGAGCCAAGACCCAACTCCCAGGAAAAACAGAAAACCCAAAAAGGAGCGAAATGAACAGGAACAAGTCTTGGGCTGCGTGCGACAAACCCAGGGCGTGTGGCCCCCCCGACGGCGTCTCTGTGTGACATCAGCCCGATGGACGGGGGCTGGGGACAGGTGTCCGGGGCCCCGAGGCCCGGCCTAGGACCAAAGGAGAAGCGCAGAAGCTGGGAAAGGGAGAGAGTGCGTTTTACTGCGTGTGACCAGGGCGAGGTGACAGCCCCGCGCGGCACCAAACACGGCAGGAAGCGGTGGGGACTCGGGGCTTAAAAATTCAGGAGGAAACACGGGGTCCAGGTGCGGGAGGGGGCGGCGTCACCCCGGAAACGGGGACCCGGGCTGGGTGACGGCATTGCCAGCAGTGACTTATGGAAGGAGCAGCCCGCGTCACATGTGTCGTCGTATGGCTTCTGTGAGGGACCCCGCGCTGGCCGGCTGGTGGGGACGCTTGGGCTCAGGCAGGCCCGGGTCCTCGGTGACGGGGGGACACAGCGGAGAGACGACTCCCCCCACTCCTTGTGGGCTGCGGGTCACGCAGAACCACTTTGTCCTTGGCCTGCGGGTGGGGGTCACCTTCGGGGACCTTGGGGACAGGGATGTGTGTTCTAGCTTCTTTGCAGAAGGGAGGGAACGGGGAACGGGACAGGGCTGGCCGGCCTTGGCCCAGATGGGGTCAGGAGCGGGGCTTGGCTAGCTGCGGGGGCCCCTCTGCCTGTGTCCGGAAACACTGGACCAGGCCGCAAGGACGAGGGACACGCCGGGGGCAGGGGTGACACAGAGCTCTCATTTTAGCACTTGGGGAGGCTGAGGCAGGAGGGTCCAGTCCAGCGTGGGCAATTTAGTGACCTAGTGAGGTTTTGTCTCAAAATAAAACAGCTCGGTGCAAAGGCCCTGGGCCCTACCCCTGTATCACACAGAGAAATTTAAAAAAAATTGAAAGTGGGGAGAATCCCTCTGTCCTCCGTGCTGGGTTTACTGAATTTTTCCTTCTTCTAAGTTTAGAAAGAAACTCATGGCTTCTGCCCTTTACCACCTCCCGAGGCCCAGGGTTGTGGCCATCTATCTTGTCACCAGACTCGGGGACGGGAGGTGGCACCTGCAGGGGGGCTGGGGTGACGCAGGGAAGCCAGCCGAGGCTTGGCTTGCAGGAGACGCCAGCCTGTCTTTCCCCTCCTGGCCTCAGTTTACCTGGCACGGGCAGACCCTGGGGTTCCTGGGTCCTGCCTGGGTCCCTCTCTGGGACCCTCGCCCCGCCCTGCTCCCCGGTGACACTGTGGGGTCGGGGACGCTGGGCGTGAGCTGGGTTGGCACGTCTGTGTCTGCCCCCCTGGTCCTGGCAGGGTTGGGGCAGACACCCACTCAGAGGATTAAGGCTTCTTTGAAAGACAAGTGGGGACCAGGGTGGTCCCTAGGAGGGTGACATCGGGCCGGGGTCTCCCTCCCGGGGCCCGGCACCGTCCCTGCTGGGCTCCCCAAAGCCTCTGGCCCTCCCGGACCAGCCGTAGAGAGCAGTGCGGGGAAAGGCCCTCGCGCCCCAGCCCGAGCCCTCCGATCCCTGGGAGGGGCCGCGCAGCCTTGGCACCGCCCCCACCGTGGCCTGTGTCCTGCCCAGGGGCCCCGGCCCGCTGGGGGCCTGTGACTGCTGGCCAAGGCAACCAGGGGAAGCCGCTGAGGCTGCGGCTTCACCTCGCTGGCAGCATGGGCGACCTGGGCAACTGTCCAGGGACGGTCCTGGCCGGGGCCCTGGATTCTGATGTCCACCAGGGCCACAGATGGGGCAGAACCGTCTGGTATTCACTCCACTGCCGGCTGCCGGCTTGAGCCCCGTGACTCCAGGGCCCAGGGCAAGGTGGCCTGTCCCCGCCCGCGACATCTAAATCTGGCCGGGCTGGTGGGAGGAGTGACGGGGGGACCCTAAGCCTCACAGACCCCGCTCCTGTCCTCACAGCCGAGGGCCCACGTCCCACGGGGTCAATGGAGGACGATCGACTCGGTGGCAAGCACGAAACAGCCGCTGCTGCCACGTCTGGGACCAAGGACCTTGTCTCACAAAGTCCTTCACGGTCACTTTGAGATAATTCAGCAACTTTTGGCCAGACGTGGGGGCGCATGCCTGTCATCCCAGCACCCCGGGAGGCTGAGGCAGGAGGGTTGCGAGTTGGAGGCCAGCCTGGGTAATTTAGCAAAATCCCGTCTCAAAGGACGAGAAGGGCTGGACGGAGCTCAGTGCGGGAATCCTGGGTCCCATCCCCACAGCGTCCGCCTCCCGCCAAAAAAAGCAAAGAAAACAAGGCAAGCCAGAAAGGCAGCCAGCCCTGGTGCTGGCAGCAGAAGGGAGGCGGGGCTGCTGCCTTCCGCCCGGACCCCGGTGCCCACACCTGGGCAGGCCCAGGCCGGCCTCCAACTCGCAGAGATCCTCCTGCCTCAGCCTCCTGAAAGTGCTGGTGTGACAGGCGTGCGCCACCACGCCTGGCTAAGTCCTGAAAATCCATTTCTGCGATGTGGCACGAGGAGGGTGTGGCTGTGGCACTGAGAGGGTGACATTTCTGGGTCAGCTGGCCTGGCTTCAGCAGGCAGAGGTAACGGAGAGATCTTGTTTCTCCCCCTGAAGAAAGTTTGTGATGCCAACCCTGTGCCCCCAGCTGGACCTCCGCTTACAAAACCAAAAGGACTCCAGCGCCCCATGTGGCTGGGTGGCAGGAGGCCAGTCCGGAGGGAGCTGGCCCCTGGCTGGCGCTAAGGAGACCCTGTTTCTGCCCCTGGCCCGCCCCCTACCCGCCATCCTCCGGGCGGGCCGTGGAGATGTCACAACCCTGTCACCACAGCCACGGCTCTCAGGCCGCCCGCTTGTTCCCGCTCGGAGGGGGGCTGGAAGCCACTCTCCCTGTTTTGGGGAGCCCCTCGGGGGGGCTGCCGGGCTGGGCGGGGAAACCCAGAGCTTTGGGCCCCTTGGGGCAGCTGGGGACCACAGGCATTTCTTTAGGAATCCAAAGTTTGGGGACCAAGGAGCATTGGTTGTGGCAAGTTTGAAACAGTACCTTATGGCAGGGGCAAGAGAGAGACAGAGACGGGAGAAGGGGGGGGACAGCGGTGCTACAGGATGATACACGGCTTCTTGTCCTTAAAGGGGTTCTCCGAGGCGGGGACACCAACCAGCAAGGGGTCGCTCCGCGCGTGCTGCTCACAGTAACCCATCAGCTCTGAGGAGGCCTTGGACACCTTGGGCACAGGAGAGAGGGGAGGTGAAGGACGTCGGATCACACACCCTGGCAGTGGGACACCAGAGCCAGTGGGTGGACAGAGGGGCGTGCACGGTGAGCCCAGAGGCACGCCGGAATATTACACAGCCAGGAAGAGGCGCGGGGCTATGACACTCCACACAGTGCGATGGAGACGCCAGACACGGAAGGACACACACAGTGTGGGCTCCGCGGACAGGAAATGCCCAGGACAGGTGAAGCCAGGGACAGGAAGTGGACTTGTGGGTGCTGGGGCTGGGGAGGGTGACTGCTCAGGGACAGGGCTGGTTTGGGGGTGATGGGGTGCTGTGGAACCAGATGGAGACTGAGAACGCATTAACTATCACTCTCGAGGGCTCGGGTGGGGCTCTGAACAATTAAGTTCAGAGGAAGCTGGGTACAGGGCCGCACTGCCTTCATGCCAGGGACCTGGGAGGCTGAGGCAGGAGGATTCCAAGTGTGAACCCAGCCTGCAGAGGCCCTGGGTTCCATCTGGCCCAGGAGGGGACTCTGCAGGGACTTCCCCTCCTGCTTGCCCAGCCACTCGACGTCATCCAGGGACACTTAGCGGTCACACCCAGCCGGGTCCCCTGGGCCACCAGTGAGGACAGGGCAAGCGCTTGTGACTTGTATCTCTGTCACCGCTGAACCCACAGGGGACTTGGGGACCCCATCGGTCACCTCTGCTGCAGGGTGTCCCCATCCCTGCTGCTTTCCCCATCTCTCCCAGCCACACACTTGGGGTGCTGTTAGCTCGGCCCCCAGGAACGCTGGGAACAGGAGGTCCCCACGGGAGAGTCTCCTTGCGGGGGTGGGGGACTCAGTCACCCTTTCCTCAAATACCCAGGTCTGAATGATTGCACGGGTGACCAGAAACCGTACAGGTCCTTTGATGCAGGTCAAAAGACTCAGCTTTAGTTTTAGTCTTTTTTGTTTGTTTGTTTTTTGGTACCAGAAATCAAACTCATGACCCTGGGCTCGCCAGGCAGGTGCTATGCCGCTGAGCTAAATCCCTGGCCTGCTTTTTTTTTCCTTCTTGGTTTGAGACAGGGTGTCACTATGCAGTTCAGGCCGGCTTTGAACTCGCTTTGTATTCTAGGCTGGTCTTGAACCTGCAGTGATCCTCCTGCCTCAGCCTCCCGAGTGCTGGGATTTCAGGTGTGTGCCTCCATACCTGGCCTTTTTAAAAAAATGTCAAACATTATTTATTCTACATGTTGCTGGGAAGGTATTTTTAGCTCCCTTCCTTCGTTTTCTCTCTTTCTTTCTTTTTTTTTCAGACCAAATTTCATTATGAAGCCTAGGCTGGCCTCAAAGGCATGATCCTCCTGCCTCAGCCGCCTGAGTGTTGAGATTACATAGCACAGTGCCCCCACCACACCCAGCTCTGGTGTTTTTTCAGATGTCGTCAGCATCAGACCAAATGAAGAAGCCTGTGCCTCTGAGGAGTGCATGGGCCACGTCTAATCAGGTGAAGGCCCTGTGTGCGGACAGAGGCACCTCCAAGTGGCCTTGGGACCTGAGAGGACACCTCAGCTCTTGCCCCAGGCTCCAGCCTGCCACCTGCTCTGCACCCCAGGCACACACCAGTGGCCCCTCAGACAACAGTGATGTGTGTCTCTCACTCACGCACTGGGAGTTGTGCAAACGTCACACAGCGCCCCGTGCAGGCTGTGAGTGCAGGCA
The DNA here is from genome assembly GCA_004027295.1 of Dolichotis patagonum. Taxonomy (NCBI): domain Eukaryota; kingdom Metazoa; phylum Chordata; class Mammalia; order Rodentia; family Caviidae; genus Dolichotis; species Dolichotis patagonum. Next base: position 2,492 of record PVJX010016423.1, on the reverse strand, counting down.
GGCGCCTCCCTGTCTGTCTGTCTGTCTGCTCCATTCCTTCCCTGTGTGTCCCTGAGGGCAAGGCTGCCTGGACCTCTGCCCAGAGCCAGCCTGGGCCGTGTGGGGACTTCTGGCCATCCTCAGTCAGGTGGACACAAGGTTGGCAAGTGGCGTCTTGAAAGCTGTGAACCCCACTCTGCTAGAGGCCAGGGTGTGCTGGGGGTGCCGAGCATTTGAGAGGGGATGGCGTAGTCATCACAAGAACACAGCTAAATCCAGCTGCATACACTGGAATATTACGCAGCCAAGAAGAGGAGCAGGGCTGTGACATTTGCCACAGTGTGGAGGGACCTCAAGGACACCAAGCTCGGTGTGAGATGCCAGACACAGAGGACACACATCAGGGGCTCCACAGACAGGAGACACCCAGGACAGGTGACACCAAAGACAGGAAGTGGACTCGGGGCTGCCGGGGCTGGGACGGGAGGGGAGGGGACGGATGGCTGCTCACGGGCACAGCGCTGGTGTTGGGGGTGACGGGTGGTTGCACAACATCACCAGGGCACCACATGCCTGGTCAGTTAGAGACCTCTGTGTCAGGTCAGTCTTTATTCTTCAGGGTCCTGGGGGTGGGGGGGACCAGGAGGCTCCTTCGTTAGTGCAAAACTCAAACAGGCTCATTGCAAAAGCAAAGAAGAGAAAATGCAAAGGCCGCAGACCCGCACAGCCGCTGAGTGCACCCTGGGGGGCCCGCGGGGAGGCCGCGCCGCCCCGTCCGCCCCCCCGCTCCGGCCAGCTCACCTTGATGCGCTCCACGCCGGCTTCGATCCGCAGCTGCTCCACCAGCTTCCGGGCCTGCGCCACGTTGTTACTGGTTGCCATCCTCTGCCATAGGCCTGGGCCCCGGCGCCCAGCGAGCTGCGGGGGGCAGAGGGAGCTGAGCCCACTGCCGGGGTCCTGGTCCCGTCCCGCGAGGAGCCACCCCCAGGCGGAGCCCCTCCTGTGCCTCTGGGGGTCAGGGCGCCCCAGGTGTCTGCAGCCCAAGTGTCCCGGGAGAGGCCGTCCCCTGGGATGAGGGGTGCGGGATGCACCCCAGGCCCCAGCATTGTCTCCATCTCTGCCCTGCCCCTCCCCCACAGTGAGACTTGGGGAAGGGGCGGGGGTTTCCTGTGTCACCTGGGTCCTCCAGGGTGCCGAGCCCGTGCCAGGGGCTCCCCCAGGTCACATAGGCCCCCCTGTGTCCCCAGAGTCCCCTGGGGAAGCAACATTGTCCCCAGGTGAGAATCGCCATCGCTGCACTGAGAAGGGTCACCAGGGAGCAGGGTGGGTCACCCTATGCTGTAGGACCTGGGCCTATTTCTTTCTTTCATTCATTCAGCAAACCATGGCCCACGTGAGAGGCAGGGTGGCGGGCCACAGGCTTTGCTTTCGTTTCCTGCTCAGAGTGGTTTCTGGGGAGGGCGACTTGGGGAGGGGCCGAGACTCTGGGGACATGGGACGGTGAGCCCGACATCCCAGTGCCCGGGAGGCTGAGGCAGGAGGGTGGCAAATGCAAGCCCAGCCCGGGCAACTTAGCAAGACCCTTTCTCAAAATATAAAAACAGTGTAGCTTATGGCGAAGGCCCAGAGTTCAAAAAAAAAAAATCCAAATCCAAGCAAGCCCAGGGCGTCACTGGCGAGGTCCCCAGGCTGGGGTGACAGGGTGCACCACCACGCCCCGGGTTTCCTTCACCTCTGAGTAGTATTCCACCGAGGAGACGGGCCACAGCTGGTTGAAACATCGCCTGTCTGAGCGTGGGTCACACACCCGTCAGCCCCGACTCTGGGAGGCTGAGGCAGGGGGGCACGAGTTCAAGCCATCTAGTGAGTGAGTGAGGCCTCATCTGAAAATAAAAATCTAAAGGCGAGGGATGCAAAGGCCCTGGGGCCAGCCCTTCACACTGCAGAGAGAAAATCAACCTCTCACCCGGGGCGACTCCACTGGGGCGGGGACACCAGGGCACAGATGTCAGGCACCCCATGCGATGCAGGGACTTAGCTCAGCATTATGCAGGGCAGGCTGGGCGCCCGGTCGAGCCGGCCTGGCATGGGGAACCGGGGAGCCCCGATCTCAGTGGGGCAGACACTCAGCGAGTTAATTACGCAGCGCCAGTGTCTGTCATTAACGCATGACATCGCCGTCTGCCTTGTAGTCGGTTGAGCTGGGGAGCCGCAGACGAGTAAAGACAGAGTGGAGATTCTGAAAAATTCCTGCTCGGTCATAAATTGGAATGCGCGGATCTCCGGGGACTGCTGGGGGCGGGCTCCGTGTGTCCCGCAGAGGAGGGGCGCGGGGATGGGGGGCCCCCGGAGAGCGATCCTGTCTGTGCCAAAGGGAGATGGGGCTGTGCCTGGTGTGCACACCTGTCTTCCCGGCATTCTGGGAGGCTGAGGCAGGAGGGTCTCAGCTTCCAAGGCAACCTGGGCGATGTCGCAAGACCCTGCCTCAAAGTAACCAAAAAAAAAAAAAAAAA